>CM042220.1:28333906-28416406 GCA_023566465.1 Cottus gobio | reverse complement strand
CCAGCTGTTTACTGACGTTAGTCATGTTTAATGAAGAGAGAGAGGGAGAGATATACAGGCAGGCATCTTCTTTGTGTTGTTGTATAAATGCAGTTTAGACAATTTCGAAAGTATGTTGATCAGTATGTAGTATGTAGCCAATCATCTTTATTCATAAGGAAAATGTAAGCTAGCTGTCTAATCTAGCTAGCTGTCTAGTCAGAAAACAGTAAAAAAATTTGTGTGTACTGTGTTGTCAGCTTTATAGAGAATATGTAAGTCACTCTCGATTATTATGCACAACATTGATTTATCTCATTTACAAAATTTGCAGCATAATGCCAAGAAAAGACAGACTCCAAAAGCAGAAGGACAGGGAACTGCAGCAGCAGCTCAGGGTAGCAGCTCTCTTTTATCTTGGATCAGGCCATCAACTAGTAAAACAAATGAGGGAGAATTTATTTATTTATTATTATTATTTTTAATTTCATAAATAATTTTGGCGATGGGTGCCCTTTTTTTTGGTTTGAGCACCTGCCCCCCAAAATGTCTGTGCACGTGCCTGACCGGGGTCCTGTTTCCAAGAGAACCTCATCCTGACGCTGAAGACACACTTTGACCTTTGACCTCTCAGGTGTACGTGCAGAGCTACCACCAGGCGACCGCCCGCCGCCTGGAGGCCATCACGGACCACCAGCTGGAGGTCACAGATGTGTACTCGCTGCTGGACTGGCTGCACAACATCTACAACAGGTACATGTACAACGGGTACATCTACAACGGGTACATGTACAACAGGTACATCTACAACAGGTACATGTACAACAGGTACATTTACAACGGGTACATGTACAACAGGTACATGTACAACGGGTACATATATACAATAGGTACATCTACAACGGGTACATGTACAACGGGTACATATATACAACAGGTACATCTACAGTAGGTACATCTACAACAGGTACATCTACAACAGGTACAACATGAACAACAACTACAACAGGTACAACAAGATAGAAGTAGTTATTTTCTCATAGACTTCAATACAACCAGAAAAGTCACCCCCTGGTGGTCAGGAGAGAGAATGCAGCTTTAACACATGAAGCATAGACTTCTATACAACCAGAGGAGTCGCCCCCTGGTGGTCAGGAGAGAGAATGCAGCTTTAACACATGAAGCATAGACTTCTATACAACCAGAGGAGTCACCCCCTGGTGGTCAGGAGAGAGAATGCAGCTTTAACACATGAAGCATAGACTTCTATACAACCAGAGGAGTCGCCCCCTGGTGGTCAGGAGAGAGAATGCAGCTTTAACACATGAAGCATAGACTTCTATACAACCAGAGGAGTCACCCCCTGGTGGTCAGGAGAGAGAATGCAGCTTTAACACATGAAGCATAGACTTCTATACAACCAGAGGAGTCGCCCCCTGGTGGTCAGGAGAGAGAATGCAGCTTTAACACATGAAGCATAGACTTCTATACAACCAGAGAGTCGCCCCCTGGTGGTCAGGAGAGAGAATGCAGCTTTAACACATGAAGCATAGACTTCTATACAACCAGAGGAGTCGCCCCCTGGTGGTCAGGAGAGAGAATGCAGCTTTAACACATGGAGCATTTTAGAACCAGGGGGTTGTCTTCTGACTACTGAACTATGAGAAAGTAAAGTTTTAAATGTTTTGTTCGCTTCATGTCTCTTCGGAAAAGCTTAACAAACAACTACAAACATCTCGCATCTCGTCCTCTCATTGAACTCATCGGGGGTTCTGTACACAAACACTAATATCACTTCAGATGATATTCAGAAAAAGAGACAAAGAATCTGAACATATTAGACAATATAAATTCACACTGGCACCAACGAGGACGATATTTAAAGAGCTTTTCTTTCTGTGTTTTTGCACCAAAAACTAATTTATTTTGTGTGTTTTTTGTATTTGTGTGTGTGTGTCTTGTTTCAGGGACGTTCTGGGGACCGTGTGCATCACAAGTCCCTTCAGTCGGTCCCAGCTGAGTCCTCTTCTTCCTTCAGAAACGGTGGACCGGCTGGAGCTGGACTGTCTCAACTCAGTCAGGGTGAGATAATATACTTCGTTCATGAGGAGGAGATGTTTACTGTGTCGTTGGGCGAAATAGTTAAAAGTCCAACGAGTAAACGTGTGTTTTAAGATTGAAAGATATAATAAAATATTGATTTAACCTTCATTTGTTTTGACATCAATAAGTCCTGATGTCAGTGAACACGCTAACATTGCAGCTGAAGGCAGCTGAAGGATTTTAATATCTGTCGACGGTCCGAAGGAAGGTTTCTTGCAGCTTGTGTTTAAAGCGGAGGTGCGTTTGTTTCGTTCCGTCCCCGTCCCCCCACACCCCACCCCGTCCCCCTGCAGGCTAAAGTGACCACGGAACTGAGCCAGGTCCTGGACGAGGAGGAGAAGAGGTGGATGGAGACGCTGCACATCGAGGAGTACCAGATCACTCTGGCCAAGACCGTCATACAGGTACAACAACACAATAAACACAATAAACACAACAAACGCAACACACACAATAAACACAATAAACACAATGAACACAATAAACACAATGAGCATAATGAACACAATAAAGACAATAAACACAATGAACACAATGAACACAATGAACACAATGAGCATAATGAACACAATAAACACAATGAACACAATAAACACAATAAACACAATAAGCACAATAAACACAATAAACACAATGAACACAATAAACACAATGAACACAATGAACACAATGAACACAATAAACACAATAAGCACAATGAACACAATGAACACAATGAACACAATAAGCACAATAAGCACAATAAACACAATAAACACAATGAACACAATAAGCACAATAAGCACAATAAGCACAATAAACACAATAAACACAATGAACACAATAAGCACAATGAACACAATAAACACAATAAACACAATAAACACAATGAACACAATGAACACAATGAACACAATAAGCACAATAAGCACAATAAACACAATAAACACAATGAACACAATAAGCACAATAAGCACAATAAACACAATGAACACAATAAGCACAATAAGCACAATAAGCACAATAAGCACAATAAGCACAATAAGCACAATAAACACAATAAACACAATGAACACAATGAACACAATAAACACAATAAACACAATGAACACAATAAACACAATAAACACAATAAACACAATAAGCACAATAAACACAATAAACACAATGAACACAATAAACACAATAAACCCTGTCCCTCTCAGAGGCTGCAGGTGGATCTGGAGCGGTCCGCCTCCATCAACAAGAGTCTGGGGTCCAGAGTGGCTCAGTGCAGCCTCAACGGCCTCGCCGACTTCCTGTTCAGGTGATGATGGAATTCATTGATTATTGATTTAATCTGTGGAGGTCGTGATGGTTGTTATGACGCTTGTGTTTGTGTTTGTGTTCAGTTTCCAGCGTAAAGCGGAGATGTTTCATGAAGGGATGCAGAGCGGCATGTTCGGAGACAACGAGGACGGATACGTGTCCAGAACCATCGCTCTGGTTAACTGCTGCCCTCCGCTCAGGTGCAGACAAACAAACAGACAGAAAAACAAAATAACATACAAACAAACAATACAACAAATTAACAATAAATAATCAAGGAATGTGTCAACAAAGTGTGTTCCTTTGAGCCTCACAACAGGAAACTGGCTTTTTAGGAGCTGGTTGCCTTGTTGGCGACGAAAGGAAATAACATTCCTATTTTTCATGTTTGCTTTTACACGTTTGTCAGTTTTTCTTGTGCATATAATAAAATAACATTGAAAATGTTTCACTTAAAAGTCTTAAATCATTTCCTCAAGTTCATTTAAAGTCCCAAGTTTATAATTTATAGTTCAGAGCGCGTTCCTTCATTGTTCCTAAATTGATCAGATTCACTGAGCTGAGTCAGCTGGCGCTTGTCATGTGACATTCAGAAGATTCTGTCGAGGTTGTTGGTTCCGCCTGCGTCTGATGTTAAAAGGTCTTAACTTTAAATCACAATTTGTTCTGTTTATATACTGTGGGCCTCACTAGGTGGTGTATGGTCCGGGTCCCCGTTTATTAATATATATGTGTGTGTGTGTGTGTGCGCTTGCGCATATGTGTGTGTGTGTGCGCTTGTGCATATGTGTGTGTGTGTGCGCTTGTGCATATGTGTGTGTGCGTGTGTGTGTGTGTGTGTGTGTGTGTGTAGGGGCTTCGTGCAGCGCTGGGCTCAGTGTGAGTCCGTCAGTGAGGATTCTCTCCAGAGAGGAAACAGATCTCTGGATCTCATCATTCACCAAGGAGTCAAAGTGCTGAGTGACCGGCTGTACCTGCACCTCAGGGTACTTATACACACATGTGTATATATATATATATATATATGTGTATACGTATATATGTATATATATACAGACACGCGCACACACAGTTAAATCTGTTGTCGTTGTAGCAACAAAGCTTTTTGAACTAGTGTCTGTCTCCACCTGTCTCTCCTCCTGTCTGTCTCCACCTGTCTGTCTCCACCTGTCTGTCTCTTCATGTCTGTCTCCACCTGTCTGTCTCCTCCTGTCTGTCTCCACCTGTCTGTCTCCACCTGTCTGTCTCCACCTGTCTCTCCTCCTGTCTGTCTCCACCTGTCTGTCTCCTCCTGTCTGTCTCCACCTGTCTGTCTCTCCTCCTGTCTGTCTCCTCCTGTCTGTCTCCTAATGTCTGTCTCCTCCTGTCTGTCTCCACCTGTCTGTCTCCTCCTGTCTGTCTCCTCCTGTCTGTCTCCACCTGTCTGTCTCCTCCTGTCTGTCTCCTCCTGTCTGTCTCCTCCTGTCTGTCTCCTAATGTCTGTCTCCATCTGTCTGTCTCTCCTCCTGTCTGTCTCCACCTGTCTGTCTCCTCCTGTCTGTCTCCATCTGTCTGTCTCTCCTCCTGTCTGTCTCCACCTGTCTGTCTCCTCCTGTCTGTCTCTCCTCCTGTCTGTCTCTCTCCCTGTCTCTCCTCCTGTCTGTCTCCACCTGTCTGTCTCTCCTCCTGTCTGTCTCCACCTGTCTGTCTCCTCCTGTCTGTCTCCTCCTGTCTGTCTCCACCTGTCTCTTTCCCTGTCTCTCCACCTGTCTCTCTCCCTGTCTCTCCCCTGCCTGTCTCCACCTGTCTCTCTCCCTGTCTCTCCACCTGTCTGTCTCTCCTCATGTCTGTCTCCACCTGTCTGTCTCTCCTCCTGTCTGTCTCCACCTGTCTCTTTCCCTGCCTCTCCCCTGCCTGTCTCCACCTGTCTCTCTCCCTGTCTCTCCTCCTGTCTGTCTCCACCTGTCTGTCTCTCCTCATGTCTGTCTCCACCTGTCTGTCTCTCCTCCTGTCTGTCTCCACCTGTCTCTCTCCCTGTCTCTCCCCTGCCTGTCTCCATCTGTCTCTCTCCCTGTCTCTCCTCCTGTCTGTCTCCACCTGTCTGTCTCTCCTCCTGTCTGTCTCCACCTGTCTGTCTCTCCTCCTGTCTGTCTCCACCTGTCTCTCCTCCTGTCTGTCTCCACCTGTCTGTCTCTCCTCCTGTCTGTCTCCATCTGTCTGTCTCTCCTCCTGTCTGTCTCCACCTGTCTGTCTCTCCTCCTGTCTGTCTCTCCTCCTGTCTGTCTCCACCTGTCTCTCTCCCTGTCTCTCCTCCTGTCTGTCTCCACCTGTCTGTCTCCACCTGTATCTCTCCCTGTCTCTCCTTTTGTCTGTCTCCACCTGTCTGTCTCTCCTCCTGTCTGTCTCCACCTGTCTGTCTCTCCTCCTGTCTGTCTCCACCTGTCTCTCTCCCTGTCTCTCCTCCTGTCTGTCTCCACCTGTCTGTCTCTCCTCCTGTCTGTCTCCCTGTCTCTCTCCCTGTCTCTCTCCCTGTCTCTCTCCCTGTCTCTCCTTTTGTCTGTCTCCACTTGTCTGTCTCCACCTGTCTGTCTCCACCTGTCTCTCTCCCTGTCTCTCCTCCTGTCTGTCTCCACCTGTCTGTCTCTCCTCCTGTCTGTCTCCACCTGTCTGTCTCTCCTCCTGTCTGTCTCCACCTGTATCTCTCCCTGTCTCTCCTCCTGTCTGTCTCCACCTGTCTGTCTCTCCTCCTGTCTGTCTCCACCTGTCTGTCTCTCCTCCTGTCTGTCTCCACCTGTCTGTCTCTCCTCCTGTCTGTCTCCACCTGTATCTCTCCCTGTCTCTCCTCCTGTCTGTCTCCACCTGTCTGTCTCTCCTCCTGTCTGTCTCCACCTGTCTGTCTCTCCTCCTGTCTGTCTCCACCTGTCTGTCTCTCCTCCTGTCTGTCTCCACCTGTCTCTCTCCCTGTCACCCCCCCCTGTCTCCCAGCCGTCCTCTGAGAGGCTGGTAAAGAGGAAGTGGTTGAGCAACTCAGAGCCGTACGAGCAGATCGAAGCTCTCATCAAAGAATACTTCAAGAAGTACCACAGGATGGACAGTCCTCCGTACCAGGTACTAATACTGTGTCCTGTGTATTCATGGACTGATAATATGCATAAACACACACATATATATAATGTCTGCTCCGCCCAGCTGCTGGTGGCCGAGGTGCACCGCCGGGTGGTGATGGAGTACCTCCGCTCCGTCATGAGAGGGAGGATCATCTGCACCTCCATGAAGATGAGGAAGAGGATGGCCGGCCGGCTCAGAGACGAAGGCCGACAGATCAAAGTCCTCTTCAAAGACCTGGTCAGTGTCGAAGGTCGACGCCCAGGGGCGCTCTGTCTCTTTAAATAGTTTCTATCCCTCATATATACATATATATATATATATATATTTATATATAAACATAATCTCTACATACAGGAGTCCCCCTCCAGCTGGCTGGACAGCGCTCTGTCTCACATCTCAGAGATCATTCAGCTGGAGGACGTCCCGTCGATCCAGATGGAGGTCGGAGTTCTAGTGCGAGAGTTTCCTGACATCAGGTACTGACCTCATCTCTTTCTTCTATATATATATATATATTATATATATATATAATATTATATATATATTATATTATATATATATTATATTATATATATATATTATATTATATCTGTATTCTGTCTCTTCATCTGTTTTACTGTTAATGATTCTGACTCAACTCATTTATTCATGAGACAGTTTCTGTTTTCATTTATTTAACGAGCTCCTAGTTTTCATGAAACTAATAATTCCCACGGTCTCTGAACTTGTCGTCTCAACGCGTTGCTTCTCTCCACGAGCAGGAAGAAGCACGTATCGGCCATCTTGAACATCCGGGGGATGACCCGGCAGGCGGAGCGGCAGGAGATCCTCAACATCGTCAAAGACATCGAGAGCGGCGACGGCGTGGGCGGGGCCAGGCTGACCCGGGGCCACGCCCTCTTCTCCGAGGTGCCAGTCACCACCGAAGTGCACTGCCTGAACCTGGGCCTGAGCCGCCTGGCCCTCAGCGCCTCCTCCTGCTTCTCCTCGCTGAGGCCGCCGCCACGCAAGAGCCGAACCCCCGTCCAGCAGAACTCCGACGACGTCCTCTGAGTCCAGTTATTGATCGTGATTACGATCGGCAAGCGGAGACCGTCTCCGATCGCGATCGTCCTTTTGAAGTTTTACCTGGTCCTAGAGGACCAGGAGGAGACAGCGCCCCCTGGTGCACAGCGATGAGACGACGGAGGATTGTTAGTCAGAAAGTTATAATCGTAGAAGCGTGAAAGAATTAAAATCTATTCTCTGTATTTGAAACACGACTTATTGATTTTAAATTGAAAAATTCTCTTAGAAATAAAAAAAAAAAGCACTTTTCTTACGGAAGCTCTGGGAGGTTAGTTGTTGATACCTTAAAGGGACGGCTGCAGGATTTAGTACCATCTGGTGGTGAGAATGCAGATTGCAGTCTGCTAATTTCTTTCTGTCCAAAACCACTTCAGCCCTGTGTGGCCAGAAGGAGTATTACAACAACAAACACCTTGTAGCCTGTTAACTCATAATCACAGGAGAGGAACCTGTTGGGATCAGATTTCATTAAATGGATCAGCAGAATATTTTTCTTCCTTATTGACCTCTCAGGGCTTCCGTACTTTTTCTTGTTTGTTGTTTGGATGATTATTTCTGTAGATTCAAACATCTGACGAGTCCTGAAGGACGTCTGGACTCTGAGCTGGAAGACGCCTCGTGGAGGGACAGTAACAGGAAGCTGTGCAGTGGTGCATTGTGGGACAAAGACCAGAACAAGAGCACTGAACCAGACTCGTGACTCAGGACTGGGAGCCGCGGATATTCAGGATTCAGCATTTGTTTCTCTGTTTATAATAAAATAAGTTTAGAAGCCGGGGTGAAAACACAAAAAGGAGTTTTACAGTTTTATTGTTTTATTGCACGATAGATAAAATAAAGATTTAATCAACGGTACTACGATGATCTGAGAGACGGAGAAATTAAGCCGTGATTATAGTTCAATGAGCTTTATTACATATGTGGGGTAAATATTATTATATATGGTGGTGGAATAATAAGACTTTTACTGCATAATCTTCTTGTTGATTTAGAAAAAGGAAACTACAGATTGAGATTAAATGTCATAGTTTATTGGTTTATTCTGCCACTTTCCATTTTCCACATTTAATGGTTTTTATGTTTGAACTCATAAACAACAAATTATATGATATTTAATTTACTGCTGATCTTTTCTTCTCAACATCCACCATTCATCCGTTCAAGGACATTTCATATTCAGTTACATGAACCTGACCCAACATGATAACACTTCCTGTCAGCTTTCTGAATAGAAGCCTGTAGTTACACGTTCTGACCACCGGAGGGCAGCGTTCACACTTGTTTTTTATGTTCCTTCAGAACCTGTTTTATTGTTGTTTGAAATTAATCTTTTAGAGAATCAGCTTTGATTCAAATAAAACGATCAGATCAACGACTGCTTTGCTTTTATTTCTGTCATAATTTGTTTCTTAAAATAATGCTTTTATTTTTTAAGAGGATATGAAGCATTGCATTCATTTTAGTTTTTTTTTTCCCCAAATATCTTTATTGATTTTTAACATACTGTTAACTTTTAGACAATTGAGGTACAAGCATGTACCAGCATGACACACATATTATATATTAATGATAATACACACATAAGCTTCTCGCAAGATTTCTCTATTTTTCACACACCTCCATTAAGTGACATCCCGTCAACTCCACCATGTTCAAGGAATGAAAAGAATGGATTCCATATTTCCTCAAATTTCTCGTATTTACCCCTAACAATATAAGTAATTTTTTCCATAGACATGTTTATAGCCATTTCTTTCACCCAACTATCTAGGTGCTTTAGTGTTTTTCCAATGTAGGGCAATTAAACGTTTTGCTTGTAACAAACTCATGTCTATGAAAGAATAATCTCTACTTCTTAGTGGAATGTGACGAGGATATATATGTAAAAGGAATGCTTTTGCAGATAATGAAAAACTAATATTTAAAATTGTATTTATTACATTACATTACATTACATGTTATTTAGCTGACGCTTTTATCCAAAGCGACTTACAATAAGTGCATTCTACGGTTACAAACAAGAATCAGAACAACAAGAATCAAGAAGGTACAATTTCGTCAAAGGTTCGACTACAAAGTGCTATCAGTAAGAGCCATTTCAGTGCTACTATAGTGCTACATCCTTTATTCAAGGTATAGTCGGAAAAGATGTGTTTTTAGTTTGCGACGGAAGATGTAGAGACTTTCTGATGTCCTGATGTCAATGGGGAGCTCATTCCACCATCGAGGAGCCAGGACAGAGAACAGTCGAGACTTTGTTGAGTGTTTAGCTCGCAGCGACGGAGCTACAAGGCGATTGGCAGAAGCCGAGCGGAGCGCACGAGATGGGGTGTAAGGTTTTACCATGTCCTGGATGTAGACTGGACCACATCTGTTCGTAGCACGGTACGCCAGTACCAGTGTTTTGAAGCGGATGCGGGCGGCCACCGGTAACCAGTGAAGGTCGCGGAGGAGCGGAGTAGTGTGGGTGAATTTCGGGAGGTTGAAGACCAGTCGAGCTGCAGCATTCTGGATGAGCTGCAAAGGTCGGATGGCACCAGCAGGTAGACCCGCCAGGAGGGAGTTACAATAGTCTAGGCGCGAGATGACCAGAGCCTGGACCAGAACCTGTGCCGCCTTCTGGGTGAGAAGTGGACGTATTCTTCTGATGTTGTGCAGCATGAATCTGCAGGAACGAGTTGTTGCGGTAATGTTGGCAGTCAGGGAGAGTTGACTGTCCAGAGTCACACCGAGGTTCCTGGCAGTCGGGGTCGGGGCCAAGACTGAGTTGTTGAAAGTAATCGTCAGGTCGTGAGTGGGGGAAACTTTCCCTGGAAGGAGAAGTAATTCCGTCTTGTCGGGGTTAATCTTCAAGTGATGTGCGGACATCCATTGTGAAATGTCAGTCAGACAAGCAGAGATTCGTGCTGCTACCTGTGTTTCCGATTTGGGAAACGAGAGGATCAGTTGGGTGTCGTCAGCATAGCTATGATAGGAAAAGCCATGCGAGCGAATGACGGAGCCAAGAGAGTTGGTGTACAGGGAGAAGAGGAGAGGACCGAGGACCGAGCCTTGAGGGACCCCAGTAGTGAGAGGACAAGGGTCAGACACAGATCCTCTCCAGGTTACCCGGTAGGTCCGATCGCTGAGGTAGGATGAGAGGAGGGAGAGCGCAGTGCCTGAGATACCCAGGTCCTGGAGGGAGGAGATAAGGATCTGGTGGTTCACTGTGTCAAAGGCAGCAGAAAGGTCCAGAAGGATAAGGACAGAGGAGAGAGAGGCTTCTCTCGCAGTGTGAAGCTGCTCTGAGACAGCAAGGAGGGCAGTCTCTGTTGAGTGGCCTGCCTTGAATCCAGACTGGTGAGGGTCCAGAAGGTTGTTCTGATGGAGGAAGGAGGAGACTTGATTGAAGATAGCTCGCTCCAGGGTTTTGGAAAGAAAGGGAAGGAGAGAGACAGGTCTGTAATTGTTGAGTTCTGACGGGTTGAGAGTGGGTTTCTTCAGGAGAGGGTTAACTCTTGCCTCCTTCAGAGAGTTAGGGAAACAACCAGTTGAGAGGGAGGTGTTAATAAGATGGGTGAGAAAGGGAAGAAGGTCAGGAGCAATAGACTGGAGGATGTGGGATGGGATGGGGTCAAGGGGGCAGGTGGTTGGGCGGGCAGAGGTTACCAAGGTAAGAACTTGATCGGGAGACAGGGGGGTGAAAGTGGAAAGCGAAGGGGAGGCGGATAGGGTTAGTGGAGATGTAGTTATGGGAGGGGGATCAGTAAATGAGGAGCGAATGTCATCTATCTTTTTTGTAAAGTAGTCAACAAAGTGGTTTGGTATAAGGGTGGAGGGAGGAGGAGGAGAGGGGGGGTCAAGGAGGTTGGAAAAAATGGAGAAGAGTTTTTTGGGGTTAGAGAAAGAAGATTCAATTCTGGATTGGTAGAACAGGCTTTTGGCTGCAGAGATAGAGGCAGAGAAGGAGGAGAGAAGAGAGTGATAGGTGTGCAGGTCATCTGCGTGTTTGGATTTTCGCCATTTCCTTTCCGATGCTCGCAAAGTGGCTCTCTGGGCACGGACCGGGTCTGACAACCACGGAGCTGGAGGGGAGTTGAAGACCTTTCATGTCGTAAGAGGACGGAGAGAATCAAGAGAGGAGGACAGAGTAGAGAGGAGAGTGTCTGTGGCAGAGTTCGGATGCATGAGTGAGAAAGAGTCGGTTGAAGGAAGGGCTGACAGAACAGACGAGGCCAGAGAGGAGGGAGAGAGGGTGCGAATGTTGCGACGCACAGGTGCAGAGTCGGTTGCTGTGGGAGGGTTGTCAGTTCCCAAGAGTGGGAGAGAGTAGGAGATAAAGAAGTGGTCGGAGACGTGAAGTGGAGTTACAGTGAGGTTCGATGTTGAGCAGTTTCTGGTGAAAATATAGTCAAGATGATTTCCAGCTTTGTGAGTCGGAGGTGAAGGACTGAGTGAGAGAGCAAAGGAAGACAGTAGGAGCACCAGGTCAGATGACTTCTCGGTCTGGATGTTGAAGTCACCCAGAAGAATGAGAGGGGGGCCGTTTTCTGGGAAATTTGATAGGAGGACGTCTAATTCTTCCAAGAAATCTCCCAGGGAACCAGGTGGACGGTAGAGAACAACAATGTTCAGTTGAACCGGATGGGTAACCGTCACAGCATGAAGCTCAAAAGACAGTGGTGTAGGCAATGGAAGCGGGTAGAGAGAAAAACTCCATTTGGGGGAGATGAGTAGACCCGTGCCCCCACCCCGACCAGTGGGCCTAGGTGTGTGGCTGAAGGAGAAGGCAGACGAGAGAGCGGCAGGGGTAGATGTATTGTCTGGTGTGATCCAGGTCTCAGTGAGAGCCAGGAAGTCCAGAGATTGCTTGATAGCAAAGCCAGAGATGAAGTCAGCCTTGCGGTTAGCTGACTGGCAGTTCCAGAGGCCTCCTGTGACGAGGTGTTGGGTTTGTGTGGAGCGTGAGGGATAGATCCAGGCGGAAGGATTTTGATGCAAGTAAGAACGGGTCCGAGGTCTAAAGTATCTACGAGGTGATATGTACACGGGAATGGGCGGGAAGCACATTTTCACAGAGAAGTGTTAATGCTCAGCCGCCCCGAAGACTCCAACGAAAGACTCCTTTGTCTTTATCCTCCGAGTCTTGACTCCAACGAAAGACTCCTTTGTCTTTATCCTCCGAGTCTTGACTCCAACGAAAGACTCCTTTGTCTTTATCCTCCGAGTCTTGACTCCAACGAAAGACTCCTTTGTCTTTATCCTCCGAGTCTTGACTCCAACGAAAGACTCCTTTGTCTTTATCCTCCGAGTCTTGACTCCAACGAAAGACTCCTTTGTCTTTATCCTCCGAGTCTTGACTCCAACGAAAGACTCCTTTGTCTTTATCCTCCGAGTCTTGACTCCAACGAAAGACTCCTTTGTCTTTATCCTCCGAGTCTTGACTCCAACGAAAGACTCCTTTGTCTTTATCCTCCGAGTCTTGACTCCAACGAAAGACTCCTTTGTCTTTATCCTCCGAGTCTTGACTCCAACGAAAGACTCCTTTGTCTTTATCCTCCGAGTCTTGACTCCAACGAAAGACTCCTTTGTCTTTATCCTCCGAGTCTTGACTCCAACGAAAGACTCCTTTGTCTTTATCCTCCGAGTCTTGACTCCAACGAAAGACTCCTTTGTCTTTATCCTCTGAGTCTTGACTCCAACGAAAGACTCCTTTGTCTTTATCCTCTGAGTCTTGACTCCAACGAAAGACTCCTTTGTCTTTATCCTCTGAGTCTTGACTCCAACGAAAGACTCCTTTGTCTTTATCCTCTGAGTCTTGACTCCAACGAAAGACTCCTTTGTCTTTATCCTCTGAGTCTTGACTCCAACGAAAGACTCCTTTGTCTTTATCCTCTGAGTCTTCATACGATGAGTCTTCACTGACGCTACAGCTGACGCTTCAATCCGACACCTGCTTCTATACCGGTGAAAGCGATAATTATCTACAGCTGAGTTGACTACGCCCCAGGTCGTTAGTGAGATGGGCTCCAATCGATAGTGCTCTGGCTCAGGACAATAGCTGGGTTTCCCTTTAATCAGTGAGGTGAGAGTTTCACAAGAACAGCTGCTTTTTGCCAAAAGTGAACAAGGACAGGATCTGTTTACCTCTAAAGTAGAAAGTAAAACTAGAGCCTAGTCCCAAGTACAGTTGGATTACAGAAGTACACTTTAACCCTAGCTAGTTCAGTTGCGTTTAAGCGTTATCTTATCGTTAACCGCTTTCATTTTAGTTTTACTTGTTTTTCTTTATAGCAGATAGGTTTTATATAGACAGACAAATTGCGGTTTTATTTTTCTTGACGTTTTATTTCGAAGGCCTTGTGCAGCGGAAGTGCATCAGTCGTTTCCGGTGTTGGTGTTTGTGCGGCTCGTCTCGGCTGTAGTGAACGTGTGTGCGTGTGCGCGTGCGCGACCAGCGGAGGAAAGATGGCGGCCCCTGCTCTCTCCGGCCGGGCTGGCTCCGCGGGCAGCCTCGGGAACAGCCCCACCGCGGCCGCCGGGAGGCTCCTGCAGGGCGGCAGCCCCACCGCGGCCCCCGGGAGGCTCCTGCACGGCGGCGTCGGGCCCGAGCTAGACTTCCGGTCCGCGGCCCGCATGGAGGACCTGAACCGCCTCATCCAGGAGTTCAGCAAGCACGACCTGCGGGAGTACGACGACCAGCGGGCTCTGGAGATCCACACGGCCAAGGACTTCATCTTCTCCATGCTGGGTGAGCCGGACCCGCACCGCTTGACCCCGGACCGTTAGACCCCTAGACCTTTAGACCTCCAGACCCACTGACTTAAGGATCCTTAGACCCCCCCGCCCCCCCCCCCCCCCCCCCAGACACACCCAGTCCTCTTTATTCAAAACAACAACAACAACAACAACAACAGGGTGCGTCGGGTTTCCGGTTGACGCTTAGGGAGGGAAACCGGCTGAGAAGGAGGTGTAGGAAGATGGGAGAGGAAGGTCAGGAGCAACAGACTGAGGATGGGAGAGGGGGCGGGGTCAAGGGGCGGGGTCAGGTGGTTGGTGTAGTTATGGGAGGGATTAGTGAATGAGGATATTTTGTACTTTTACAGCATTTATCAGACAGTTTATATAAACTCATATTCATGGAATACTTCATTGTCTTTATACAAGAGCTGGAGAGAAAGTATTAAAAGTATTATAAATAACAGGTTTTATGTCCTGTAAACTAAATATTTACTCGCATGTAGATTTTAACCCTCTCAGTTGTTATGACTTCGTCCTGCTCATACAGTTCTCCCAGCTAACTTTATTATTATTATTATTTATTATATTTAGTCTGCAGTCATGACAACAAACATCCCTCTGATGTTTCCACAGCTTGTGTTCATCTGACAGATCGAATCCTTCGTTAAAGCTTCATGTGTTAAAGCTGCATTCTCTCTCCTGACCACCAGGGGGCGACTCCTCTGGTTGTATAGAAGTCTATGCTTCATGTGTTAAAGCTGCATTCTCTCTCCTGACCACCAGGGGGCGACTCCTCTGGTTGTATAGAAGTATATGCTTCATGTGTTAAAGCTGCATTCTCTCTCCTGACCACCAGGGGGCGACTCCTCTGGTTGTATAGAAGTCTATGCTTCATGTGTTAAAGCTGCATTCTCTCTCCTGACCACCAGGGGGCGACTCCTCTGGTTGTATAGAAGTCTATGCTTCATGTGTTAAAGCTGCATTCTCTCTCCTGACCACCAGGGGGCGACTCCTCTGGTTGTATAGAAGTCTATGCTTCATGTGTTAAAGCTGCATTCTCTCTCCTGACCACCAGGGGGCGACTCCTCTGGTTGTATAGAAGTCTATGCTTCATGTGTTAAAGCTGCATTCTCTCTCCTGACCACCAGGGGGCGACTCCTCTGGTTGTATAGAAGTCTATGCTTCATGTGTTAAAGCTGCATTCTCTCTCATGACCACCAGGGGGCGACTCCTCTGGTTGTATAGAAGTCTATGCGTCATGTGTTAAAGCTGCATTCTCTCTACTGACCACCAGGGGGCGACTCCTCTGGTTGTATAGAAGTCTATGCTTCATGTGTTAAAGCTGTATTCTCTCTCCTGCCCACCACGGGGCGACTCCTCTGGTTGTATAGAAGTCTATGCTTTATGTGTTAAAGCTGCATTCTCTCTCCTGACCACCAGGGGGAAACTCCTCTGGTTGTATAGAAGTCTATGCTTCAGAATCAGAATCAGCTTTATTGGCCATGTGTGTTTACACTCACATGGAATTTGACTCCGGTTACACATAGCTCTCATTATACATACAGTTAGGGCCATAAATATTTGGACATTGACACATTTTTCATTATTTTGGCTCTGTACACCACAACAATGGAGTTGTAATGAAAAAATCAAGATGTGCTTTAAGTGCAGACTTTCAGCTTTAATTTGAGGGTATTTACATCCAAATCAGGTGAACGGTGTAGGAATTACAACAAATTCAAATGTGGCCACCCTCTTTTTAAGGGACCAAAAGTAATTGGACAAATTAATATAATCATAAATCTAATTGTCACTTTTAATACTTTGTTGAAAATCCTTTGCAGTCAATGACAGCCTGAAGTCTGGATTCCATAGACATCACCAGACGCTGGGTTTCGTCCCTGGTGATGCTCTGCCAGGCCTCTACTGCAACCGTCTTCAGTTCCTGCTGGTTCTTGGGGCATTTTCCCTTCAGTTTTGTCTTCAGCAAGTGAAATGCATGCTCAATTGGATTCAGGTCAACTGATTGACTTGGCCATTGCAGAACATTCCACTTCTTTGCCTTAAAAAACTCCTTGGTTGCTTTCGCAGTATGCTTCGGGTCATTGTCCATCTGCACTGTGAAGCGCCGTCCAATGAGTTCTGAAGCATTTGGCTGAATATGAGCAGATAATATTGCCCGAAACACTTCCGAATTCATCCTGCTACTTTTGTCAGCAGTCACATCATCAATAAATACGAGGGAACCAGTTCCATTGGCAGCCATACATGCCCACGCCATAACACTACCTCCACCATGCTTCACTGATGAGGTGGTATGCTTTGGATCATGAGCAGTTCCTTTCCTTCTCCATACTCTTCTCTTCCCATCATTCTGGTACAAGTTTATCTTCGTCTCATCTGTCCATAGGATGTTCTTCCAGAACTGTACAGGCTCTTTTAGATGTTTTTTGGCAAACTCTAATCTGGTCTTCCTGTTTTTGAGGCTCACCAATGGTTTACATCTTGTGGTGAACCCTCTGTATTTACTCTGGTGAAGTCTTCACTTGATTGTCGACTTTGACACAGATACACCTACCTCCTGGAGAGTGTTCTTGATCTGGCCAACTGTTGTGAAGGGGTTTTTCTTCACCAGGGAAATGATTCTTCTGTCATCCACCACAGTTGTCTTCTGTGGTCTTCCAGGTCTTTTGGTGTTACTGAGCTCACCAGTGCGTTCTTTCTTCTTAAGAATGTACCAAACAGTTGATTTGGCCACACCTAATGTGTCTGCTATCTCTCTGATGGTTTTGTTTTGATTTTTCAGCCTAATGATGGCTTGCTTCACTGATAGTGACAGCTCTTTGGACTTCATATTGAGAGTTGACCGCAACAGATTCCAAACACAAATACCACACCTGAAATGAACCCAAGACCCTTTTATCTACTCCTTGTAAATGAAATATCGAGGGAATTACACACACCTGACCTTGAAACAGCTGATCAGCCAATTGTCCAATTACTTTTGGTCCCTTAAAAAGAGGGTGGCCACATTTTAATTTGTTGTAATTCCTACACCGTTCACCTGATTTGGATGTAAATACCCTCAAATTAAAGCTGAAAGTCTGCACTTAAAGCACATCTTGATTTTTTCATTACAACTCCATTGTTGTGGTGTACAGAGCCAAAATAATGAAAAATGTGTCAATGTCCAAATATTTATGGACCTAACTGTATATACACATTTACAATAAGCAAGAGAAATATTTTTTTAAAAGACATTAAAAAGAAAAAGTAGTCCAATTAGTGCAGATGGGGGAGTCTGATTAATTGTTCATCAGGGTGACGGCCAGTGGAAAGAAGCTGTTCCTGTGTCTGGTAGTTTTGGCGTACAGTGCTCTGTAGCGCCTACCAGAGGGGAGGAGGTGAAACAGCTTGTGTCCAGGGTGTGAGGGGTCTGCAGGGATCTTTCCAGCCCGCTTCCTGACTCTGGAGGTGTACAAGTCCAGGATGGAGGGCAGGCTGGAACCAATAGTTCTCTCTGCAGACCTGACTATCCGCTGTAGTCTGCCTCTGTCCTGTTTAGTGATCCAAACCACACAGTAATGGAAGAACAGAGGACAGACTGGATGATGGTGGAGTAAAACAGGATCAGCAGCTCCTGAGGCAGGTTATACTTCCTGAGCTGGCGCAGGAAGTATAACCTCTGCTGGGCCTTTTTCCGGATGGTGTTTTGTAACCGTAGAATGCACTTATTGTAAGTCACTTTGGATAAAAGCGTCAGCTAAATGAAATGTAATGTAATGTGTTGATGTTGGAGGCCCACTTCAGGTCCTGTGAGATTGTGGTTCCCAGAAACCTGAAGGACTCCACCCAGAAACAGTGCTGTTGTGGATGGTGAGGGGGGTAGTGTTGGGGGGCTCTTCCTGAAGTCCACTGTCATCTCCACAGTTTTGAGCTTGTTCAGCTCCAGGTTGTTCTGACAACACCAGAGGACCAGCTGTTCAACCTCCCGTCTGTACGCAGTTCATGTGTTCATGTGTTAAAGCTGCATTCTCTCTCCTGACCACCAGGGGGCAACTCCTCTGAACTATGAGTTATTCTCTATATAACATCAATAGTGTGAGTTAGCATCTATATTGTGAGTTAACATCTATAGCATGAGTTAGCATCTATAGCGCGAGTTAGCATCTATATCGTGAGTTAGCATCTATAGCATGAGTTAGCATCTATAGCATGAGTTAGCATCTATATCGTGAGTTAGCATCTATAGTATGAGTTAGCGTCTATATTGTGAGTTAACATCTATAGCATGAGTTAGCATCTATATCGTGAGTTAACATCTATAGCATGAGTTAGCATCTATATCGTGAGTTAGCATCTATAGCATGAGTTAGCATCTATATCGTGAGTTAGCATCTATATCGTGAGTTAGCATCTATATCGTGAGTCAAAGTCAGCTTTAATGTCAATTTTTTACATGTGCAAACATACAAAAGATTGAAAGAACGTTTCTCTTCTGTCCAACATAAAGTGAATAGTGAATAATAATAATAATAAAGTGCAAAAACAAATTAAGAAAAAAGTGAGAAACATATAAGCAGTTATAACAACATAAATAACATAAATTTGGAACTGTGAATGACTATGTATGTTAGCAGCAGTCAGTCAGAGTTCAGCAGCATTTAGACATGTGTGTCTAAAGAGGACGGAGTGGGAGGGTGGGGA
The DNA here is from genome assembly GCA_023566465.1 of Cottus gobio. Lineage (NCBI taxonomy): Eukaryota > Metazoa > Chordata > Actinopteri > Perciformes > Cottidae > Cottus > Cottus gobio. The sequence continues at coordinate 28,397,455 of CM042220.1, read as the reverse complement.
GAGAGTTCAGCTTCCTGACAGCCTGGTGGATGAAGCTGTTGGACAGCCTGGTGGTGCGAGCCCGGAGGCTCCGGTATCTCCTACCGGAGGGCAGGAGGCTGAAGAGACCGTGTGAGGGGTGGCAGGAGTCGCTCACAATCATGGTCACTTTGCGGGTGAGGCGGGTGTCATATATGTCCTGCAGGGAGGGGAGGGGGGGGAGTGAGGCACCAATGATCCGTCCAGCTGCATTCACTATGCGCTGCAGGGCTTTCCTGTTGTAGTCTGTGCAGCTTCCGCCCCACACAGTGATGCTGCTGGTCAGGATGCTCTCAATGGTGCCACGGTAGAAGGTGCACATGATGGATGGGGGGCTTCCTGCTTTCCTCAGCTTGCGGATGAAGTAGAGCCGCCTCTGTGCCTTCTTTGCCAGCGATGACGTGTTGGCTGTCCAGGAGAGGTCCTCGCTGATGTCCACCCCCAGGAATTTGGTGTTGTTGACTCGCTCAATGTCCACACCGTTGATGGTCAGTGGTGGGTGATGAGTGTGGCCTTTCCGGAAGTCAACAACAATCTCCTTGGTCTTGCTGTTGTTGAGCAGGAGGTTGTTGTCTCCGCACCACGTGGTCAGAAGGTTGACCTCCTTCCTGTAGAAGAGAGTATATATCCTGTATATACTTCCTGTATATCGTGAGTTAACATCTATAGCATGAGTTAGCATCTATAGTGTGAGTTAGCATCTATAGCATGAGTTAACATCTATAGCATGAGTTAGCATCTATAGCGTGAGTTAGCATCTAAAAAAGGTTTGTTATTGTTTCTAAAAATACGGCCAAAATGGTGAACCTCAGCTGGGAACCTCATGGGTTCGTCGCCCTGACCCTCGAGCTTCAGCTCTGCCAGGACGGTTGCTGCCTGTGCGATTGTGCCTGGTTGTCCCTAACGGTCTCTCTCCGTCTCAGGAATGGTCCAGAAGTTGGACCAGAAGCTGCCGGTGGCCAACGAGTACCTCCTGCTGTCAGGCGGCGTCCGGGAGGGTGTGGTGGACATGGACCTGGACGAGCTGAGTGTCTACGCCCGCGGCACGGATTACGACATGGACTTCACCCTGCTGGTGCCGGCACTCAAACTCCACGACCGCAACCAGCCGGTGACCCTGGACATGCGGCACTCGGCGCTGGGCCACTCGTGGCTCAGCCTGCGCCTCTTCGACGAGGCCACCATCAGCAAGTGGAAGGACTGCTGCACCCTCGTGGACCACATCAGCGGCGCCACCAACTACTTCTTCTCCCCGACGCTGGTGGCCGACTGGTTCTACCAGTCCATCTCCCTGGTGCTGCTGGAGGTGCAGAAGAAGCCGCAGAGGGGGATGCCGCGGGTGGAGAAGGTGGAGAGGAATGGCACCGTGATCTCCGTCGTCCTGGGCGTCGGCAGCAGCCGGATGCTGTACGACATCGTGCCCGTGGTGTCCTTCAAGGGCTGGCCGGCCGTGGCCCAGAGCTGGCTGATGGAGAACCACTTCTGGGACGGGAAGATCACGGAGGAGGAGGTGATCAGCGGCTTCTACCTGGTGCCCGCCTCCTCCTTCAAGGGCCGCAAGGAGAACGAGTGGCGGCTGTCGTTCGCCCGCAGCGAGGTGCAGCTGAAGAAGTGCATCTCGTCCAGCCTGATGCAGGCGTACCAGGCCTGCAAGGCCATCATCGTCAAGCTGCTGTCGCGACCCAAGGCCATCAGCCCCTACCACCTGCGCAGCATCATGCTGTGGGCCTGCGACCGGCTGCCCACCAGCTACCTGGGCCAGGACGACTTCTCCGCCCACTTCCTGCTGGGCCTGATCGACGACCTGCAGCACTGCCTGGTGAACAAGACGTGCCCCAACTACTTCATCCCGCAGTGCAACATGCTGGAGCACCTGTCGGACGAGGCGGCGGTGCTGCACGCCCGCAAGCTGTGCTCGGTGCGCTCCGACCCGGCCGAGCACCTGCGCACCACCATCGAGCACGCCAAGGCCGCCAACCGGCTGACGGTGGACCTGCAGTGGCGGGGGGGCGGCGCCAACAACCCGCCGTCGCCGCAGTCCGATGCCGGCGGCGAAAACCAGCCCGACGACCGGCTGGCCAAGAAGCTGCAGCAGCTGGTCACGGAGAACCCCGGCAAGTCCATCTCGGTCTTCATCAACCCGGACGACGTCACGCGGCCGCACTTCCGCATCGACGACAAGTTCTTCTGAGACTGAGAAGCGACCTCCTCTTCCTCCTCCTCCTCCTCCCCCCCCTCACCCGGAGCCCCGCCTCCTCTGAAACTTTATTTTCGAACATGTTTTTTATGTTTCTCTGCCACAGAGTGAAGTGCAGTGATCGTCTAGTTGTGTCTGCCACAGTTTTTATTTTTATTTTTGTACTCCCCCTCACTGTGTTTTCTACCTGCTGAATGCCTTTATACACACACACACACACACACACACACACACACACACACACACACACACACACACGGACAGCAGCCGCTTGCTTTAACCTGAAGGTCGAGGTGGAAATCCACCTTGAGACGGAAATGCTGCTCCCATGTGACGAACCTGTAAATATTCCTTACTGGGACCGGTCCCCACTCACTGGGACCGTGCACCACTCACTGGGACCGTTCCCCACTCACTGGGACCGCGCACCACTCACTGGGACCGTTCCCCACTCACTGGGACCGTGCACCACTCACTGGGACCGTTCCCCACTCACTGGGACCGTTCCCCACTCACTGGGACCGTGCACCACTCACTGGGACCGTTCCCCACTCACTGGGACCGTTCACCACTCACTGGGACCGTTCACCACTCACTGGGACCGTGCACCACTCACTGGGACCAGTCCCCACTCACTGGGACCGTTCACCACTCACTGGGACCGTTCCCCACTCACTGGGACCAGTCCCCACCTCTGGGAGAAACTCATAGTTCACATGTTTAATGACTCTAAATATTCAGTAGAAGATTACGTGTTTGTTACTTTGTAAACATAAATTCTGCTTAATATAAAAACTTGTTTTTCTCATAAATCACAACATAAAAACTAATTAAGAATATGTAGAATGAAATAAGTAATTATGAAGTAATGATATAACTTTTTTTTATTGGAGTCTTAAAATCATTAAGCTTCCTCATAATAATACTGTAACGGACTTCGATGTAACCCGGGGATGTAACCCGCGGCAGGACACAGACCACGCAGAGACCAGATGACAGTTACGGGTTTTATTTCCGCCGGCTGTACACCGACACACCGGCTCTCGCTCCGTCTGTCTCTTCCTGTCGCTGGCTGCTCTCACCAGCCAGCTCTTCCCCTGATGCTCCCGCTCGTAGACACGGTTCCGCTCCGCCGCCGAACTCTCGAGGCTTCCGCTCTCTTGCGTTCGGCATTCCTCTCGGTCGCCCCTTCCTTGTGTCCCTGTGGGCCTTTTCAATACACACACACATATTAGCGACAGGTGCGCCCCATCATCCTGATCAGCCGCACCTGTCTCCCGAGCCGCCCCTCTCTCTCTCTCCTGCCGCAGGCGTGCTTAACCACGCCCCCTGCCCCACAAATACTAATTATGACATCATTATGAACTTGACAAGTCATAACTATTAGATATTATCATGAGACTTTCTGAGAATGTTTATCTCCATAAGGCCTAATGAGTAAAAGATCTAAAAGATCCTGAACTTCTAAAGAGATAAAAAGAGATGTTCACACGAACAGCAACACGACTGTTGAGCAAGACTCCGTGTCTCGGGGACACCAAATGGCACTCTGGAGGTCTCGGGGATGCCAAATGGCACTCTGGAGGTCCTGAGGAATGCGTTCTATTAACGTCTTATGAAGTAGCTGTAAATACATGTAGACATGACGATGATGATGACGACTTTGCACAGAATGTAAAAATAATCACCACTTTTCCCTTCAGCCTGAGACGACGCATCATATCGGTACTTTGAGGGCTGGTCGTACTGCAGTAGTACACAGTGGTACTGCAGTAGTACACAGTGGTAGTACCTGGTGACATCACACCTGGTGACATCACTGCGTCTTCAGTTCAACACTGCTGCACTACGACCATTGCTGAGTCACATGACGTCGTCTCTCGCCACGTAATCACGTTTATGGTGACTCACTGTGTCCGACCGCCGTGTGTTCTATGTGTGTATGTGAAGTCACATGGTGTGACCGGCTCACCTGGACCGGCTCACCTGGACCGGCTCACCTGGACGTCTTTCTGTGGTTGTGGTCCAAGATCCAAGACTACGATCTGAAAACAGTTTTTGTTTCGTTTTAACAGAAAGTTCAGAAACACAGCCTGTGCTGATGCATTGTGGGAGTTGTATTTAGTCCGAGCCGTTTGAGTTGAAGTTTTCTTTCTTTCTGTTTTAAACCGTTCCAGAAAAGAACCCATAAATAAAAAAGAAAAACTTGCAGACGTCTGACCAGTAACGTGGTCTCCATGTGCTCATCCTCAAGTGCAATTAGTATTCTCTCTCTCTCTCTCTCTCTCTCTCTCTCACTCACTCACTCACTCACTCACTCACACACTGTAATCCATATGTTGTTCTTCTGAGCTCCATGACCTTTGACCTTACACTCTGTTGAGAACCTTTCAACTGTGAGTTTCTTCATTTTGTGTCTCTTGCTGCTCTGCTTTGTTCTGATGATGATGGATTCTGTATGCAACGTTGACTGTGATTGGTTCCCCCTTCGGATGGCAGCTCCTCCCCCTCCCTGACAGTTCACTGTACAGTCATCATAAAGTCTTTTAACCAGAAAACCGTTCTCATTGATTTATTCTGCAGATCTGAATGTGAGTGTCGTCTCCTGTCCTCGTTTCCTCTCCTCGTTTCCTTTCCTCGTTTCCTCTCCTCGTTTCCTTTCCTCGTTTCCTCTCCTCGTCTCCTGTCCTCGTTTCCTCTCCTCGTCTCCTGTCCTCGTTTCCTCTCCTCGTCTCCTGTCCTCGTTTCCTCTCCTCGTCTCCTGTCCTCGTTTCCTCTCCTCGTTTCCTCTCCTCGTTTCCTCTCCTCGTCTCCTGTCCACGTTTCCTCTCCTCGTCTCCTGTCCTCGTTTCCTGTCCTCGTCTCCTCTCCTCGTTTCCTGTCCTCGTTTCCTCTCCTCGTCTCCTGTCCTTGTTTCCTCTCCTCGGACTTTGTTGGGCTGACACGACTCTTCAATGTTGCATGGGGGTCTGGAACAGGGTCCATGAACTGGCAGACCGGGTGGTGGTTCCCATCTTCAAGAAAGGGGACCGGAGAGTGTGCTCGAACTATCGGGGTATCACACTACTCAGCCTCCCAGGAAAAGCTTATGCCAGGGTGCTGGAAGGAGGCTCCAGGGTGCTGAAGGGAGGCTCCAGGGGGCTGAAGGGAGGCTCCAGGGTGTTGAAGGGAGGCTCCAGGGTGCTGAAGGGAGGCTCCAGGGTGTTGAAGGGAGGATCCGACGTTTGTAGAACCTCAGATTCAAGACGAACAGTGCAGGTTTCATCCCGTTTCTGGAATAATGATAGGGTAAGGAGATGAGTTTACTCTGTGGGCTCAGCCTTAGAGATAGGGTAAGGAGATGAGTTTCCTCTGTAGGGCTCAGCCTTATAGATAAGGTAAGGAGATGAGTTTCCTCTGTAGGGCTCAGCCTTAGAGATAAGGTAAGGAGATGAGTTTCCTCTGTAGGGCTCAGCCTTAGAGATAGGGTAAGGAGATGAGTTTCCTCTGTAGGGCTAAGCCTTAGAGATAGGGTAAGGAGATGAGTTTCCTCTGTAGGGCTCAGCCTTAGAGATAGGGTAAGGAGATGAGTTTCCTCTGTAGGGCTCAGCCTTAGAGATAGGGTAAGGAGATGAGTTTCCTCTGTAGGGCTCAGCCTTAGAGATAGGGTAAGGAGATGAGTTTCCTCTGTAGGGCTCAGCCTTAGAGATAGGGTAAGGAGATGAGTTTCCTCTGTAGGGCTCAGCCCTAGAGATAGGGTAAGGAGATGAGTTTCCTCTGTAGGGCTCAGCCTTAGAGATAGGGTAAGGAGATGAGTTTCCTCTGTAGGGCTCAGCCTTAGAGATAGGGTAAGAAGATGAGTTTCCTCTGTAGGGCTCAGCCTTAGAGATAGGGTAAGGAGATGAGTTTACTCTGTAGGGCTCAGCCTTAGTGATAGGGTAAGGAGATGAGTTTCCTCTGTAGGGCTCAGCCTTAGAGATGGGGTAAGGAGATGAGTTTCCTCTGTAGGGCTCAGCCTTAGAGATAGGGTAAGGAGATGAGTTTCCTCTGTAGGGCTCAGCCTTAGAGATAGGGTAAGGAGATGAGTTTCCTCTGTAGGGCTCAGCCTTAGAGATAGGGTAAGGAGATGAGTTTCCTCTGTAGGGCTCAGCCTTAGAGATAGGGTAAGGAGATGAGTTTCCTCTGTAGGGCTCAGCCTTAGAGATAGGGTAAGGAGATGAGTTTCCTCTGTAGGGCTCAGCCTTAGAGATAGGGTAAGGGGATGAGTTTACTCTGTAGGGCTCAGCCTTAGTGATAGGGTAAGGGGATGAGTTTCCTCTGTAGGGCTCAGCCTTAGAGATAGGGTAAGGAGATGAGTTTCCTCTGTAGGGCTCAGCCTTAGAGATAGGGTAAGGAGATGAGTTTCCTCTGTAGGGCTCAGCCTTAGAGATAGGGTAAGGAGATGAGTTTCCTCTGTAGGGCTCAGCCTTAGAGATAGGGCAAGGAGACGAGTTTCCTCTGTAGGGCTCAGCCTTAGAGATAGGGCCTCTGGATCCCCTAGAATGAGCTGGTACATGAGCTGGTAGAGGTCTGGCTCAGCCTGCTGGACCTGCTGCCACCGAGACCCTGGTGGATAACAATAATGTTATCTACTGATTATCAGAGCTGAAAGAAGTACTACAATATTTTACTTCAAAATAGTAATGTCACAGTGTAGTAAAACTATTTGTACTGTGTGGGGTTCATACTTTTACTGTAACAGAGTATTATTTTGTGGTATTAGTACTTTCACTCGAACAAAGTAGTTTTTGTGTGGTATTTGTACTTGTACTGCAGTAAATGGTCTGAATACTTCATCCCTTACTGACCCCAGGTATTAAAAGTTCCCAAAGGTTGCTTCATCTTCATCATCTTCATCGTGTCACCTTAAAATGTACTTCTGCGGTGACGTCACACGAGCTGCAGCAACACTGCGCGAGCAGAGAGAGAGAAACAGAGAGAACAGAGAGAGAGAAACAGAGAGAGAGAGAGAGAAACACAGAGAGAGAGAGAAACAGAGAGAGAGAGAGAGAGAGCGCGCGCGCGCGAGAGAGAGAGAGAGAGAGCAGCAGCAGCGCGCGGACACGGCTCAGGTGAACGCACGAGCTTCAACGTTCGCAGGAGGAAAAATAAAAACACCGCGAAGAAGAAGCAGCAGAAGAAGAAGAACACTGCGGTTTGTTTCCGGTGCCTTCATCCTCCTCTTTCTCCTCTCTCTTCCCGCCGGTATCGATCCATCAGCAGCTGATTCCCGGTCAGATCTTCTGCCTTGTTGACTGAATCCAGGAAGGAAGGAAGGAAGGAAGGAAGGAAGGAAGGAAGGAAGGAAAGAAGGAAGGAAAGAAGGAAGGAAAGAAAGAAGGAAAGAAAGAAGGAAAGAAGGAAGGAAGGCGCGTGCATCTGTGAGCAGGAAGCGGAGCAGCTACCTCACCGGGAGATGGAGGGCAAAGAGAAGGCGGCGGCAGGTAGGGGGAGAGGGGGGTGGGGGTGGGGGTGGGGGTCCCGGCGCGTGAGGCGGATTGATGGGCGCGTGCGGAGCGATGCATGTCGGGTAGAAGTGTACTGCGGTATCCTGCCTGCTGCTCCCATCCGGAGTGCAGCTGGAGCTTCTAGGTGTGGTTATTATGGGATGGGGTGCAGTGCGCGCGTGCGTGTGAGAGAGAGAAGCCTGATGCAGCAAAACACTAAAAGACAGAGAGACAGACAGGAGGGTGGAGGGAAAGACAGGAGGGTGGAGAGACAGACAGGAGGGGGGAGAGACAGACAGGAGGGGGAGAGACAGACAGGAGGGCGGAGAGACAGACAGGAGGGGGGAGAGACAGACAGGAGGGGGGAGAGACAGACAGGAGGGGGGAGAGACAGACAGGAGGGTGGAGAGACAGACAGGAGGGTGGAGAGACAGACAGGAGGGGGGAGAGACAGACAGGAGGGGGAGAGACAGACAGGAGTGCGGAGAGACAGACAGGAGGGCGGAGAGACAGACAGGAGGGCGGAGAGACAGACAGGGGGATGGAGGGACAGACAGGAGGGTGGAGAGACAGACAGGAGGGTGGAGGGACAGTAAACAGACAGACAGGAGGGGCGGCTGTGGCTCAGTGGTTAGCATGTAAGACTTTCAAAAGAGGGTCGGTGGTTCGATCCCCGGCTCCTCTAGTCCATGTCGTTGTGTCCTTGAGCAAGACACTGAACCCTAATTACCCACCGTTGGTGTGACTGTATAGCATGTAAGTCACTTTGGATAAATGTAATGTAATGGAGAGACAGACAGGAGGGTGGAGAGACAGGAAGGCAGAGAGACTGGAGTAGAGAGACAGACAGGAAAGTTTACAAGTAACAACAGAGAGACAGACAGAGGTGCAGACAGACAGGTCTGTCAAAGAGACGGGAGGGCAGGTAGAGTTGAGAGACAGACAGGAAGGTTGACAAAGGACAGAGAGACAGACACAATAAAAGAGAGACAGATCTGAGGCCTGAGGGGAAGACAAGAGGGCAGACAGACAGGTGAGAGTGTATAGAGACAGACGAGAGAGAGACAGGAGCAGACAGACAGGTAAGCATACAGAAGGGACATGCAGACAGCTTTGATGAAACTGTGTTTATGTGTGTGTAGGTGTGTCCTCAACATACTGGTGCATTGTGGGAACTGCAGTTCTTGAGTCAGCTCACACGCAGACAGACAGACAGGCAGGCAGACAGACAGACAGACTATATAGTAGTACACTATATAGTATGTACTATATACTATGTACTATATCGTATAATATAGTACATAGTATATAGTAGTACACTATATACTAGGTGGACTGTACCGGTCCACCTTAGTGGCTCTGTTTGTGTTTGTGGTGAACAGCTGATACTAGTGTTGTTGTTTTGACGGCAGTAAACAGGAAGTGCCCCGTTCCCTAACAGGAAGTGTGAAGCTGCTCTCATCTTTACTTCTTCTTCATGTTTTCTTTGCCGTTTACTGTCTTTGTTTTTGCTCAATAAGTGATGCTCCGTTTATGATAGTCATGTGTTTGTCGGGTCAGCTGGTCTGTGACTGAAGGGAGGCGGGGCCTGAGGAGGCGGGGCCCGAGGAGGCGGGGTTTCAGAGACCAGCTATGTGCTTTTGATTCTGCAGCTTCAGTTTGTTTACAGACAGATCGGCATGTTGTATTAATTCTGGGATCAGATCCACATCATTCAGGACTGTAGTGACCTGCTGAAACCTGAGAGACCCCCCCCCCCCCCCTTGTAGACTTCTGTCAGTATTTCTGCTGATCAGCTAAGAAACACCCAAACAATGTCTGTACCAGATTGTGTGTGTGTGTGTGTGTGTGTGTGTGTGTGTGTGTGTGCGTGTGTGTGTGTGTGTGTGTGTGTGTGTGTGTGTGCGTGCGTGCGTGCGTGCGTGCGTGCGTGCGTGCGTGCGTGCGTGCGTGCTTCATCACCAGAGGAGGACGTTTAAAAAGTGTCATTCAATAAAAATATTAGTTTCTGAACAAAATATCTGGTGAAGTGAGAAGTAGAGTAATTTTCTATAGACTTCTATACGACCAGAGGAGTCGCCCCCTGGTGGTCAGGAGAGAGAATGCAGCTTTAACACATGAAGCATAGACTTCTATACAACCAGAGGAGTCACCCCCTGGTGGTCAGGAGAGAGAATGCAGCTTTAACACATGAAGCATAGACTTCTATACGACCAGAGGAGTCGCCCCCTGGTGGTCAGGAGAGAGAATGCAGCTTTAACACATGAAGCATATACTTCTATACAACCAGAGGAGTCGCCCCCTGGTGGTCAGGAGAGAGAATGCAGCTTTAACACATGAAGCATAGACTTCTATACAACCAGAGGAGTCACCCCCTGGTGGTCAGGAGAGAGAATGCAGCTTTAACACATGAAGCATAGACTTCTATACAACCAGAGGAGTCACCCCCTGGTGGTCAGGAGAGAGAATGCAGCTTTAACACATGAAGCATAGACTTCTATACAACCAGAGGAGTCACCCCCTGGTGGTCAGGAGAGAGAATGCAGCTTTAACACATGAAGTCTTAACTTATCAACTCACGCACGTAACAGATTGTCTAATAATTTATTTTTATTATTAATATGTTATGTTCATGAAGCAAAACAACATGAATATTTTCATGTGTATTAATCTTGTAATAAACTAAACTGATTAATTATTACAGATAAACATTGACATGTTTTAAACATGTCAACGTGATCTGCTGAGTTAGCATGTTGCTAATGGAGGCAGTGATGATGATGATGATGATGATGATGATCAGTAAAATAACAACACCAACATGGCGTGTTCCTTTAAGAGCGTCTCCATGGAGACTGTGGCGGGAGAATGAAACCGTAAAGTGCCTCATCATTTATTCATGAGGCTCTTCTGCTCTTCTGTTTGCTCCTCGTTTCAGTATTCATTTAATATTTATTTTCATTTCACCAACGGAAACTTTGTGAAATCACAGTAAAAACACCCGTTTGAAGTATTTATGAGGATGAGTACAGTGATTATATTCAAGTACACACACGCTGAAGTAAGACGGTACTTTCAGTCGGCGTGTTTCTGATGTTTGATCTGTATTTGATTGATGAAAATCAGCTTCTGATTGATTATGTGATGATGATGATCAGCTGATTGAGATTAGAACCATTAGAATCATTAGAACCACTAGAGCCATTAGAACCACTAGAGCCATTAGAACCACTAGAACCACTAGAACCACTAGAGCCATTAGAACCATTAGAGCCATCAGAGCCAATAATAACACTAGGACAGCTTAGTGTCTGTGGTTAGTTCAGTGTCTGTAATAACAGTAGGACAGTCTAGTGTCTGTGGTTAGTTTGGTGTCTGTAATAACAGTAGGACAGTCTAGTGTCTGTGGTTAGTTCAGGTGTCTGTATTTACAGTAGGACAGTGTAGTGTCTGTGGTTAGTTTAGGTGTCTGTAATAACAGTAGGACAGTCTAGTGTCTGTGGTTAGTTCAGGTGTCTGTATTTACAGTAGGACAGTGTAGTGTCTGTGGTTAGTTTAGGTGTCTGTAATAACAGTAGGACAGTGTAGTGTCTGTGGTTAGTTTAGGTGTCTGTAATAACAGTAGGACAGTATAGTGTCTGTGGTTAGTTCAGTGTCTGTAATAACAGTAGGACAGTGTCGTGTCTGTGGTTAGTTCAGGTGTCTGTAATAACAGTAGGACAGTATAGTGTCTGTGGTTAGTTCAGTGTCTGTAATAACAGTAGGACAGTCTAGTGTCTGTGGTAAGTTCAGTGTCTGTAATAACACTAGGACAGCTTAGTGTCTGTGGTTAGTTCAGGTGTCTGTAATAACAGTAGGACAGTGTAGTGTCTGGTTAGTTTAGGTGTCTGTAATAACAGTAGAACAGTGTTGTGTCTGTGGTTAGTTCAGTGTCTGTAATAACAGTAGAACAGTGTTGTGTCTGTGGTTAGTTCAGGTGTCTGTATTTACAGTAGGACAGTATTGTGTCTGTGGTTAGTTCAGTGTCTGTAATAACAGTAGGACAGTCTAGTGTCTGTGGTTAGTTCAGGTGTCTGTAATAACAGTAGGACAGTCTAGTGTCTGTGGTTAGTTTGTCTCAGTCTTATGGGTCACGTTTTGATGACATCACACTTGTAGTTCTGGGTGTTGTAGTCTTTTCTGTGTCACAGTCTTCATGTTACAGCAGCTGGGTTGTGTGTCGTTAGGTGTAGGCGTGACACACACACACACACACACACACACACACACACACACTCTCTCTCTCTCTCTCTCTCTCTGACAGACAGAGTGTTCGCAGGTATCAGCTGGAGTGACTTGCCTCATTGATCGTCTCTCATTGATCTCTACCTTTGATCTCCTCACTGACATGACTCGTTACTGCAGCCTGTTTCGTCGTCTGCTGCACAGGGACAGTAAGGCAGAGGAGGAAGACGAGGGGGAGGGCAGCACTGTCAGCGAGGGCAACCAGCAGGGTGAGTGGACGCCACACTGAGAGTACTCCCTGTAGTATAACTACTACAAGAAGTACAACACTGAGAGGTATTCACTGTTGTACAACTACTACAAGAAGTACAACACTGACAAGTACCAACTGTAGTACAACTACTACAAGAAGTACAACACTGAGAAGTACTTAATGTAGTAGAGGTTGATACATTGGTTCAGTATCTTTTGTCTGTGTTTTAAAAGTATTACCAGAGAGTAGTATACAGAGTAGTATTTACAGGGTGTATTATCTGCTGTACATGTCGTACATTTCACTGAAGAACATTCAAATAATATTCAAAACACATGAATGCTTTAAACTTTGTGTTGTGTTGTGTGTGTGTTTGTATATGTGTGTGTGTTTGTGTGTGTGTGTGTGTGTTTGTGTTTGTGTAAGTGTGTCTGTGTATGTGTGTGTGTTTGTGTGTGTGTGTGTTTGTGTATGTGTGTATGTTTGTGTGTGGGTGTTTGTTTGTGTATGTGTGTGTTTGTGTATGTGTGTGTTTGTGTGGGTGTGTGCGTCTGCACTGACTTTGATGTATATGTATTAATATAACTATTGTTTGTGTATACACTTAAAGGAGTTAAATATAAACCTTGATTACGATAGAAAGAAACATTTACAAAAGTGATGTTTAACTACAAGTCATATATAAATATATATAAAGTTATATACAGACTATATAAAGATATATACAGACTACATAAAGTTATACACAGACTATATAAAGATATTTATAGACTATATAAAGTTACAGTTAGGTCCATAAATATTTGGACATTGACACATTTTTCATTATTTTGGCTCTGTACACCACAACAATGGAGTTGTAATGAAAAAATCAAGATGTGCTTTAAGTGCAGACTTTCAGCTTTAATTTGAGGGTATTTACATCCAAATCAGGTGAACGGTGTAGGAATTACAACAAATTAAAATGTGGCCACCCTCTTTTTAAGGGACCAAAAGTAATTGGACAATTGGCTGATCAGCTGTTTCAAGGTCAGGTGTGTGTAATTCCCTCGATATTTCATTTACAAGGAGTAGATAAAGGGTCTTGGGTTCATTTCAGGTGTGGTATTTGTGTTTGGAATCTGTTGCGGTCAACTTTCAATATTAAGTCCAAAGAGCTGTCACTATCAGTGAAGCAAGCCATCATTAGGCTGAAAAATCAAAACAAAACCATCAGAGAGATAGCAGACACATTAGGTGTGGCCAAATCAACTGTTTGGTACATTCTTAAGAAGAAAGAACGCACTGGTGAGCTCAGCTACACCAAAAGACTTGGAAGACCACAGAAGACAACTGTGGTGGATGACAGAAGAATCATTTCCCTGGTGAAGAAAAACCCCTTCACAACAGTTGGCCAGATCAAGAACACTCTCCAGGAGGTAGGTGTATCTGTGTCAAAGTCGAAAATCAAGTGAAGACTTCACCAGAGTAAATACAGAGGGTTCACCACAAGATGTAAACCATTGGTGAGCCTCAAAAACAGGAAGACCAGATTAGAGTTTGCCAAAAAACATCTAAAAGAGCCTGTACAGTTCTGGAAGAACATCCTATGGACAGATGAGACGAAGATAAACTTGTACCAGAATGATGGGAAGAGAAGAGTATGGAGAAGGAAAGGAACTGCTCATGATCCAAAGCATACCACCTCATCAGTGAAGCATGGTGGAGGTAGTGTTATGGCGTGGGCATGTATGGCTGCCAATGGAACTGGTTCCCTCGTATTTATTGATGATGTGACTGCTGACAAAAGTAGCAGGATGAATTCGGAAGTGTTTCGGGCAATATTATCTGCTCATATTCAGCCAAATGCTTCAGAACTCATTGGACGGCGCTTCACAGTGCAGATGGACAATGACCCGAAGCATACTGCGAAAGCAACCAAGGAGTTTTTTAAGGCAAAGAAGTGGAATGTTCTGCAATGGCCAAGTCAATCACCTGACCTGAATCCAATTGAGCATGCATTTCACTTGCTGAAGACAAAACTGAAGGGAAAATGCCCCAAGAACCAGCAGGAACTGAAGACGGTTGCAGTAGAGGCCTGGCAGAGCATCACCAGGGACGAAACCCAGCGTCTGGTGATGTCTATGGAATCCAGACTTCAGGCTGTCATTGACTGCAAAGGATTTTCAACAAAGTATTAAAAGTGACAATTAGATTTATGATTATATCAATTTGTCCAATTACTTTTGGTCCCTTAAAAAGAGGGTGGCCACATTTGAATTTGTTGTAATTCCTACACCGTTCACCTGATTTGGATGTAAATACCCTCAAATTAAAGCTGAAAGTCTGCACTTAAAGCACATCTTGATTTTTTCATTTCAACTCCATTGTTATGGTGTACAGAGCCAAAATAATGAAAAATGTGTCAATGTCCTAATATTTATGGACCTAACTGTATATACAGACGACATAAAGTTATATACAGACTATATAAAGATATATAACAGACTATAAAGTTATATACAGACTATATAAAGATATACACCGACTATATAACAGATGAATGTCCTTAATAAGTCATATAGTGTATACACACAGAGTATACAGGTGTATAAAGTACGTAGTGTAAGATGCTGGTATCAGAGTATAAATATCAGTGTTGACGTCTCTGATCGGCTCTCAGTGTCTGACACCTTCATTAGACTCTCATCACTCCTCAAATATCTGTTTATATATAAACACACACCTCCTCTAGAACATGAAGCCACAGGTTGACATTTTGAAATACTATTGTACTGTGTGAGGTACATTTACACATTCTGAAGTACTATTGTACTGTGTGAGGTACATTTACACATTCTGAAGTACTATTGTACTGTGTGAGGTACATTTACATCATGTTTCTGCAGCTTCCACCTGACTGAGCTCTAGTTTCTGTTTTCAGCTCCAAAGACACAAAAACACAACGAGAGGCAATGTTTATAGGTTCTTAACCCAAAAACACAACGAGAGGCGACGTTTATAGGTTCTTAACCCAAAAACACAACGAGAGGCAATGTTTATAGGTTCTTAACCCAAAAACACAACGAGAGGCGACGTTTATAGGTTCTTAACCCAAAAACACAATGAGAGGCAATGTTTATAGGTTCTTAACCCAAAAACACAACGAGAGGCAATGTTTATAGGTTCTTAACCCAAAAACACAACGAGAGGCGACGTTTATAGGTTCTTAACCCAAAAACACAATGAGAGGCAATGTTTATAGGTTCTTAACCCAAAAACACAATGAGAGGCAATGTTTATAGGTTCCTAACCCAAAAACACAACGAGAGGCAATGTTTATAGGTTCCTAATCCAAAAACACAACGAGAGGCGACGTTTTTAGGTTCTTAACCCACAAAACACAACGAGAGGCGACGTTTATAGGTTCTTAACCCAAAAACACAGCGAGAGGCAATGTTTATAGGTTCCTAATCCAAAAACACAACGAGAGGCAATGTTTATAGGTTCTTAACCCAAAAACACAACGAGAGGCAATGTTTATAGGTTCCTAATCCAAAAACACGAGAGGCGACGTTTTTAGGTTCTTAACCCAAAAACACAACGAGAGGCAATGTTTATAGGTTCCTAACCCCAAAACACAATGAGAGGCAATGTTTATAGGTTCCTAACCCAAAAACACAATGAGAGGTGATGTTTATAGGTTCCTAACCCAAAAATACAACGACCAGAATGCAGGTGTGAGTGAGTGAGTGTGTGTGTGTGTGAGTGTGTGAGAGAGAGAGTGTGTGTGAGTGTGTGAGTGTGAGTGTGTGTGAGTGTGTGTGTGTGTGTGTGTGAGTGTGTGTGTGTGTGTGAGTGTTATATTTACAGTCTGGTGTATTTCCGTCTCACCAGCTGTTTCTCTCTCAGCACTTCTTCACTTCAGAGGAATGTTTCATAGACATTCATTTATATTGTTATTTTATGTCATTTAAAATTTAAGTTTCTTCTCCAGTTTTTTTTCTTTTGTTGACATTTTTTTCAATAATTATTATTATAATTATTATAATATAGAAATCCTCTTTGTATTCACACAGTTTTATAGGAGATTAACAACCAGTTCCCTTAAACTGCATTGATCTATTAACTACATGAAGCAACTGTCGTCATATAACCACAACAAAAACCACAACAGCAATCACAACAACCACAATCACAACAACAACCACAACAACAGATCTACAGTAGTAATAATGTATAAATATATATTATATTTGTATTATTAGGACCTGCTGTATTATAAGCTGCATTTGTATTTGTAGGACCTATAGTACTATTATTAGTACATGTAGTACTATTATTACAATTGACATTATCACAACAGTCTTTAGCTCCAGATTTGTACTAGTAGTAGTAGTACCTGTAGTAGTAGTAGTAGTAGTAGTAGTAGTAGTAGTAGTATCAATAGTACCTGCAGTAATAGTATAAGCACCTGCAGTACTAGTAGTATTAGTACCTGCAGCACTAGTAGTATTAGTACCTGCAGTAGTAGTATTAGTACCTGCAGCAGTATTAGTACCTGCAGCACTAGTAGTATTAGTACATGCAGCACTAGTAGTATTAGTACATGCAGCACTAGTAGTATTAGTACATGCAACAGTAGTAGTATTATTACATGCAGCAGTGGTAGTATTAGTACCTGCAGTAGTAGTAGTATTAGTACCTGCAGCACTAGTAGTATTAGTACATGCAGTAGTAGTATTAGTACCTGCAGCAGTAGCAGTATTAGTACCTGCAGCACTAGTAGTATTAGTACATGCAGCACTAGTAGTATTAGTACATGCAGCACTAGTAGTATTAGTACATGCAACAGTAGTAGTATTATTACATGCAGCAGTGGTTGTATTAGTACCTGCAGCAGTGGTAGTATTAGTACCTGCAGCAGTAGTAGTATTAGTACCTGCAGCAGTAGTAGTATTAGTACCTGCAGCACTAGTAGTATTAGTACCTTCAGCAGTAGTAGCATTAGTACCTGCAGCAGTAGTAGTATTAGTACATGCAGCAGTAGCAGTATTAGTACATGCAGCAGTAGTAGTATTATTACATGCAGCAGTAGTATTATTATTACCTGCAGCAGTATTAGTATATGCAGCAGTAGTAGTATTATTACATGCAGCAGTAGTATTATTATTACCTGAAGCAGTAGTAGTATTAGTACATGCAGCAGCAGTATTATTATTACCTGAAGCAGTAGTAGTATTAGTACATGCAGCAGTAGTAGTATTAGTACCTGCAGCAGCAGTAGTATTATTACATGCAGCAGTAGTAGTATTAGTACCTGCAGCAGTAGTAGTATTAGTACATGCAGCAGTAGTAGTATTAGTACCTGCAGCAGCAGTAGTATTATTACATGCAGCAGTAGTAGTATTAGTACCTGCAGCAGTAGTAGTATTAGTACTACTCAGTGTCAGTACCTCTGGCGTCCAGCAGAGGGCGCTGTCCCTCCAGGTTTCGGTTCTCTGTGTGTTTAATGAGCGGCTGCAGCTGATTGGTCCGGTTGATGTGACATCATCGTGTTTATGTGACATCATCGCTCTGTCGTGTTGACAACATGAATAGATAAATAATAAATAAACAAACACAAACAGTTAATTACTAATTTATTTTATTGATATGATGATGATGGAATTAAAAAATAAACCCTTTTATTAGACAAATAATCCAACCATTGTTTACCTTTCTTGTATATAAAGTTCTCTATTAATACAACTTAAACTTCCTTTTTTATGTTATACACATATTAGAATAATCATAATGTCCACACTTGTTTATATAAGTACTGATGTTTATGAGTTTATATGTAGTGCTAAAGAGAAACATCTGATATTTAATAACTCACATTATTCTTTATGTTTGTGTTCGAGATGAGTCATCAGCAGGAGCCGAGGAAGTAAAGATACACAGTGGATACATGCTATATATATATAAACATATAGAGAGAGAGAGAGAGAGAGAGAGAGAGAGAGAGAGAGAGAGAGAGAGAGAGAGAGAGAGAGAATGCAGCCAGCATCTTTGTTTGCTTTGAACATCTCTGCCGCCCACAACGTGTCCTCCGTCTTTATTTGTTGTTTTTAGGGTTTAGCTGCTGTGTGTGTGTGTGTGTGTGTGTTTGTGTGTGTGTGATCCTTCCAGTCCAGCACTGGTATCCTGGTCTCATATTAATAATTATTAAAATCAAAATTAACATTAATAATAATAATATTACAACATATCCTCATACAAAGGTTACTATGATATCTTGAGAAAAGTTACTCATCATTTTCCAGCAACGTGTGTATTTCTGCTCGTTATATGAAAAATAAAAGTTTGTCTTCATAGGAAACTCATAACTGAGTTATGTTGAGGAGGAGATGTTGTTTGGGTTAAAGTAATAAGTAAGAGGTCGCCATCTTGGTTTATGGCCGATCGCCATATTGGTTTATGGCCGATCGCCATCTTAGTTTATGGCCGATCGCCATCTTGGTTCATGGCCGGTCGCCATATTGATTTATGGCCGATCGCCATCTTGGTTCATGGCCGGTCGCCATATTGATTTATGGCCGGTCGCCATCTTGGTTCATGGCCGGTCGCCATATTGATTTATGGCCGGTTGCCATCTTGGTTTATGGCCGATCGCCATCTTGGTTCATGGCCGGTCGCCATATTGATTTATGGCCGGTTGCCATCTTGGTTCATGGCCGGTCACCATCTTAGTTTATAGCCGGTCGCCATATTAGTTTATGGCCGATCGCCATATTGGTTTATGGCCGGTCGCCATCTTGGTTCACGGCCGATTGCCATCTTGGTTCATGGCCGGTCGCCACTTGGATCATGGCCGGTCGCCATCTTGGTTCATGGCCGATTGCCATCTTTGTTCATGGCTGGTCGCCATCCAGGTGAGTCTTGATAAACATCTGGTTCCTTTAAGAGTTTTCTTTAAAGCAGCAGCTCTGGACCGACTGACAGGATGCAGCCGACGATCAGAGTGAACGATGAAGATGAAGATGGTCCTCCTCTCAGTCCCAGTGTGCAGGTACAAAGACGCAAATACACAGTAATTAAAGACGCTGACCTGGTTTTTTCAGGCCTACATTCAGCACCGCGGTGCGTTCACTGACACGCTCCACTCGCGGAGGACCAGATCCCGGAGACAGTTTGGTTGAGTCTGCCGGACTCCGGGGCCTTGGGGGCTTTGGGGGCCCAAGAGTAATGGATTAGATGTGGAGGATTAGTTCTTAATAGCATCAAAGTCTTCAGACTCCAGAGCTGAAACACTGAGTTTAACCACAATGTTTCAAGCTGTGTGTGTGTGTGTGTGTATACATAATATATATAACTGGGTGAGAAGAATAAGCAGAATAAAGGCCAGTGCAGCCGTGTTAATCAGATCTATAACCGTCTCTTGATCAATAACTAAACAATGATGCCGATCAGAACAATCTAAATTCACCCACGACTGGACGATATGTCAGCCCAATATTCTCTGATTTAGCTCTGCTCTTGGTCTCCACCTAGATAAGGAACAGGTCTCTATAACAGACCAAACCCTAAAGGCTAAGTTACTGGACCCTGATTGGCTGCTGGGATCAGAGCAGATCTCAGACATTCACATGACCCAACCTCAAGGTGGACCTGCCACAGTACCCTAATGAGGGCTTGGGTTCGTGTCTGGATTTAACTCGGCGGCTCAGAGAGTTGGGATCCCTTCCCGCTCTTTCCCTGGATCACGGCGTCTCCGGGGGCGGACTGTGCTCGGCGCCTCAGGAGTCCAGAGCTCGTACCGGGCCGCTGTGGTGAAGACACCGCTGTGGTCCATCTATATGTTCTGGCCCTTACCTGTGGTCGTGAGCTTCTGGGAGAGATCCTTCGTATGGAGTCGGGGCTCAGAGTTAGAGACCTGACGTCTAAAGGGTCCAGATGAGGCCGGTAGGGTTCCCCATTAGGAGCTGGGACATGTTGAAGAGATGGACGTCTGGACGACCTTGTCTCGTCTGCAGAACCCGATGGATCGACTCTCACAGGGTTTAACTCAACATTAAACATCCAACCGGTGAAGACGAGTAAACCTTTGTGTCGCTCGCGTGCTGGCTTCACACTCGCTAAACTAAAAGACACCGGTCAGTTCTTCTTCAGGGGTCTTTGTCACCACGACCTCCTGAACCAGAGGATCCAGGGTTTACTTGATCAGATTCATGACCCGACCAACAGAGATGCAGATCTTTGAGTCTCAAATCTCTTCTGGATTTTATTTAGATCTGAGGATCTGGAAATAACGACTGGAATCAAAGCCGGAGTTTAATGAATCCAGCAGGAGGAGGAGGAGGAAGAAAAGGGAGGAGGAAGAGAAGGAGGAGGAGGGATGAGGAGCCTCTTACAACAACTCTATCCCTCCTCACAGCCTCTCTCTTTGTCTCCCTCTCTCTCCCTCTCTCTCTCTCTCTCTCCTCTCAGCCTCTCATCACATTCAACATCTCTCAGCCTGAGAGGAGGAAGAGGAGGAGGAAGCCGTGGAGTAAAATAGAGCAGAATAGAGTCGGTAATCTGCCGCTTCATCGTCTCATTGGGATTATTCTGAACCCGGTCTGGTTGTTTCTGCTGCTGCAGATTCCTGAAGACGTCTCTGGAAGTCGTGAAGAAGACGAACGCGTGAACGAACCCGTACTGAGACGAGGAGACGGGAAGACGAGGAGACGGGAAGACGGGAAGACGAGAAGACGAGGAGACGGGAAGACGAGAAGACGGGAAGACGAGGAGACGGGAAGACGAGGAGACGGGAAGACGAGGAGACGGGAAGACGAGGAGACGGGAAGACGAGGAGACGGGAAGACGAGGAGACGGGAATACAAGACGGGAAGACGATTCGCCCTTCGTTTCATCACCGATGCCTTTGGACGCCTCACCGGAGCGAGAGTCCAGAAGCTCCTGCAGCCACCCGCCTCCATCGGAGGGGCTGACATCCTGACATGCAAACCCAAATATTACCCAGCATGCATTGAGGCTTTTCCCCTCCAACGTGCCGCTGTTTGTCGCATTTAAAACAAGGAATCGTGTCTTTCTGACACCTCGAGACTCAGAAGAAGGTTTGGACATCCGTCTACTAATTTATTCATTGGTCATCAATAATTAATCTGATCGGAATTGAAAAGTAGGGTTTTCATTTTTCTTCATAATAAAAATAAAAGTAGAAACTTCTGGTTCATTTGAAAGTTACAAGATCAGTCGTAAACAAAAGCTCTGGGATGATGCGTCTCCTCTTGTTCTGCTGAACCAACGACGTAGACAATGAAGCTAAAAGGATTTATTCTTCTGTGATTCTGAAGCCTTCAGCGCTTCTTCTCTTGTGACTATGTGAACATCCACTGCTCTCATGGAGCGACTGTAGGAGCCAGCAGACACTCGGTGGATTCTACGGCGCAGGCATGTCCACCGTCTGGGACTAAAGCGTCCTCCGACTCCACCAACCGAACACAGCCTTTCCTCCTGGTGGCTCCACCCACCTCTCGGGGAGATGGCGGCGGCCATCGCCAGCTCCCTGATCCGACAGAGACGGCAGGCCCGCGAGTCCAACACCGAAAAGGTCGCCACCAGCAAGCGACGCACGAGTCCCAGCAAAGACCCGCGGTCGCTGTGCGACAGGCACATCTTCAGCGTCTTCAGCAAAGTGCGCTTCTGCAGCGGGAAGAAGAGACCCGTCCGCCGGAAACCAGGTTGGTTCAGGTCCTACTCAGCTTTTAGACTGAACCAGGTGGGTTCAGGTCCTACTCAGCTTTTAGACTGAACCAGGTGGGTTCAGGTTCTACTCAGCTTTTAGACTGAACCAGGTGGGTTCAGGTCCTACTCAGCTTTTAGACTGAACCAGGTGGGTTCAGGTTCTACTCAGCTTTTAGACTGAACCAGGTGGGTTCAGGTCCTACTCAGCTTTTAGACTGAACCAGGTGGGTTCAGGTCCTACTCAGCTTTTAGACTGAACCAGGTGGGTTCAGGTTCTACTCAGCTTTTAGACTGAACCAGGTGGGTTCACTCATCTTGTTTCCTACTGGTAACGTTTAGTTTTGTGGACTTCTATTTCAGGTTGTAATTACATCACACAACAAGACTTTGGGGCGCGTGGTGGGGAAAGGTTTGTCGGACCCCGCCACCATCTCACTGCCCCCAGCACATATTTAGTGAGTCCGCCATGATAAAGGGTCATAATTCTCATAATTTACTCTCCATTGGCAACGTTTCCGTCCTGAGGAACGCGGACACACTGAGAAGTTCACCAGCAGAATGCCGCGAGGCTCTGATGTCAGACACGACTTTGGAGCTTTGATTGTTTGCTGCAGATTCCTTGTTTCAGGACTAATAATGCAGCCATGACTTCTATACTATATAACTTTGCATAATTTCAAGCAACGTTTTTAAATATTTAATATTTCTCTCTGGAGACCTTTCACTTGATGAAATAACAGAAACCTCCTGCAGAATAACAAGTTCCCTCCTGAGGAACTCGTCTGCTGGACCAATGTTTTCAACATTTAAACATTTATTGCGTCTCTCATTAGCCGACACCCCGCTGCTGCCAACCGCTTCATGTTTTCTTGGCAATCCAACAAACGGCTTCTTAAAGGAGCCATTATGCAGCGGCGTGTGCTTGATCAACTCCTTCACACTTTACAGTCCAGAGACTTCTTTACCTCCTCCATCAGACAAAGCTGCATTCTCTCTCCTGACCACCAGGGGGAGACTCCTCTGGTTGTATAGAAGTCTATGCTTCATGTGTTAAAGCTGCATTCTCTCTCCTGACCACCAGGGGGCGACTCCTCTGGTTGTATAGAAGTCTATGCTTCATGTGTTAAAGCTGCATTCTCTCTCCTGACCACCAGGGGGCGACTCCTCTGGTTGTATAGAAGTCTATGCTTCATGTGTTAAAGCTGCATTCTTTCCCTTCAGTTCCTATTCACAACGACATTTTCAACTTTGTGCTTTTATTGTTGAAAATAAGCAAATAATAATAATCAATAAATATACAATTGTAAAAAATGAAAAATCATTTGAGATTAAGATGCTCGTTTCTTAAGTTTTTTTAGGCTCCTGAGTGAACAGATCCTGGGTCAGTTTTATTTTAGCTCTCGTCATCTTCCTCACCTCTCAGTTCAGGAAGCAGCATGTGATGAAGTGTTATCTTCTTCACCTTCCAGACTCACACACACAAGCACTCACACACACACGCACACAGACACACACACACATGCACACACACACTCACACTATATAATATGGGTAATATGGTACTATGAGCTCTCTAGTGGGGTAATATGGTACTATGAGCTCTCTAGTGGGGTAATATGGTACTATGAGCTCTCTAGTGGGGTAATATGGTACTATGAGCTCTCTAGTGGGGTAATATGGTACTATGAGATCTCTAGTGGGGTAATATGGTACTATAAACTCTCAAGTGTGGTAATATGGTACTCTGAGCTCTCTAGTGGGGTAATATGGTACTATAAACTCTCTAGTGGGGTAATATGATACTATGAGCTCTCTAGTGGGGTAATATGGTACTCTGAGCTCTCTAGTGGGGTAATATGGTACTATAAACTCTCTAGTGGGGTAATATGGTACTATAAACTCTCTAGTGGGGTAATATGGTACTCTGAGCTCTCTAGTGGGGTAATATGGTACTATAAACTCTCTAGTGGGGTAATATGATACTATGAGCTCTCTAGTGGGGTAATATGGTACTATGAGCGCTCTAGTGGGGTAATATGGTACTATAAACTCTCTAGTGGGGTAATATGGTACTATGAGATCTCTAGTGGGGTAATATGGTACTATAAACTCTCTAGTGGGGTAATATGGTACTATGAGCTCTCTAGTGGGGTAATATGGTACTATAAACTCTCTAGTGGGGTAATATGGTACTATGAGATCTCTAGTGGGGTAATATGGTACTATAAACTCTCTAGTGGGGTAATATGGTACTATGAGATCTCTAGTGGGGTAATATGGTACTATGAGCTCTCTAGTGGGGTAATATGGTACTATAAGCTCTCTAGTGGGGTAATATGGTACTATGAGATCTCTAGTGGGGTAATATGGTACTAATGGTACTATGAGCTCTCTAGTGGGGTAATATGGCACTAATGGTACTATGAGCTCTCTAGTGGGGTAATATGGTACTAATGGTACTATGAGCTCTCTAGTGGGGTAATATGATACTATGAGCTCTCTAGTGGGGTAATATGGCACTAATGGTACTGTGAGCTCTCTAGTGGGGTAATATGGTACTATAAGCTCTCTAGTGTGCGAGAAATTGGAGCGGCTTCATACCGCATTTGTTCTTGTTTGGTGTAAATCCGGAGCTTTTTCCTGTTGCCTTATCCTTTTAATGTATTTTATCTGTGTTATGTGATTTCTGTGTGTTTGTGACTGTTGCAATATTTTCTATGCTGCTGTCTTGGCCAGGCTTCCCTTGAAAAAGAGGTCATTGTATCTCAACGGGACCGACCTGGTTAAATAAAGGCTAATAAAATAAATAATAAAAAAATAATAGTGGGGTAATATGATACTATGAGCTCTCTAGTGGGGTAATATGGTACTATGAGCTCTCTAGTGGGGTAATATGATACTATGAGCTCTCTAGTGGGGTAATATGGTACTAATGGTACTATGAGCTCTCTAGTGGGGTAATATGATACTATGAGCTCTCTAGTGGGGTAATATGGTACTATGAGCTCTCTAGTGGGGTAATATGGTACTAATGGTACTATGAGCTCTCTAGTGGGGTAATATGATACTATAAGCTCTCTAGTGGGGTAATATGGTACTATAAGCTCTCTAGTGGGGTAATATGGTACTATAAGCTCTCTAGTGGGGTAATATGGTACTATGAGCTCTCTAGTGGGGTAATATGGTACTATAAGCTCTCTAGTGGGGTAATATGATACTATGAGCTCTCTAGTGGGGTAATATGGTACTATGAGCTCTCTAATGGTGTAACGTGGTACTATGAGCTCTCTAGTGGGGTAATATGGTACTATGAGCTCTCTAATGGTGTAACGTGGTACTATGAGCTCTCTAGTGGGGTAACATGGTACTATGAACTCCTTAAGGTATGATCTGCATCACCAATTAAGGCTTTGTATGTGATGAGCAGGATTTCCTAAAGGACCCTTACTGTGAAGCAGCCTTTTCCTGAGTCTCATGGTTCAGTCCAGTCCATCGGTAGGTTCGGGATGTGGTTAGCTTAGCTTAGCACAAAGACTGGAAGCAGGGGAAACTGCATCCAAAGAGGAGAAATGAAGCTTCCCGCTGCTGCAAAGAAAGATCCAATTAAGGTTTTTTTATTTGTTATATTGGAGTGAGAAGGGAAACTTAAGGGAGGTCCACCTGTATGTCCATCTGTCTGTCTGCCTGTCTGTCTGTCAGTGTGGAGGTTAAGTAGCACAGACACATGCTCCACATTAGCTTCTCGTCTACTTCTTCTGTCCCACATTGTCATCTGAAGCAGCGCTTCATCTACGGCAGTGGTCCCCAAACTAAGGCCCGCGGGCCGGATACGGCCCGCCTCCACATTTGGCCCGGCCCCCTGAACAATACCAGAGACGCATTATGATTTTTTTTCAGTCTGCCCACGCAAATCCTAGACTAGCCCC
This sequence comes from Cottus gobio, assembly GCA_023566465.1. Classification (NCBI taxonomy): domain Eukaryota; kingdom Metazoa; phylum Chordata; class Actinopteri; order Perciformes; family Cottidae; genus Cottus; species Cottus gobio. The sequence continues at coordinate 28,371,661 of CM042220.1, read as the reverse complement.
TGTCAAATAGAATGGAATAATGGCGAAAAGGTTAGGTAAGAGAACAATTGATTCAGAATGCAGGGTATGTAATGTAATGTAATATTTAACCTGCAGCGGTCAAACGATTATTTCTTTGTTCAATGCAAAGAAAAGGCTGTTTGTCTCATCTGTCAAGAGGCGGTGGCGGTATTTAAAGAATACAATCTGCACCGACACTATGAATCCCGTCACAAAGACAAGTATGATAACTTGCAACGCCAAATGCGAGCAGACAAACTCTCAAAGCTAAAAAGTGGACCGTTAGCTCAGCAGAATACATTTGTACGCCAAGCTCAGCTGAACCAGTCATCCGTTCGGGCCAGCTTTCGGGTTGCTCAACTGATAGCAAGCAGCGGTAAACCTTTCACTGATGGAGAGTTTGTCAAGAAATGTTTGAATGCTGTCGCGGAAGAGGTGTGTCCCGAGAAGAAAGATGTCTTTAATGCCGTGAGTCTGTCAGCGAGTACAATCACCAGACGCATTGAAGAAATCGGGGGTAATGTACATGCTCAGCTGCAGCAGAAGACGAAATAATTTGACTTTTTTTCATTAGCACTGGATGAGAGCACGGACGTGCAAGACACAGCGCAGCTGCTCATTTTTATTCGTGGAGTTAGCGCAAACTTTGAGATGTGCGAGGAGCTGGCAGCCCTCCAAAGTCTCAAAGGGACGACAACGGGAGAGGATATTTTTGGCAAAGTATGCCAAACCATGGAAGAGCTGGACCTAGACTGGTCAAAGCTTGCCAGCATCACGACTGACGGGGCTCCTAGTATGGTGGGCACGTCTCGTTGTCTAATAGGACTTTTTTTCTGTGAAGAACCCAGAGAGGGTTATTTGGTTATTATTTCTTCACAAATAGTGTTATTTATTTCCTGACTTTTTTTTCTGTGAAGATCCCGGAAAGGGTTATTAATATTTGGTTATGTGTGGCTTTCTGGAAAACAATACATGTTTACATTTAGGCACTCCTGTGATCGTCACACTTTTTCTGTTACAAACTGACCCCGGCCCCCATCAGAGAAGGGAAATGGTATGTGGCCCTCACAGGGAAAAGTTTGGGGACCCCTGATCTATGGCCTCCATCTTGTTTACATCCTCAGAGGATGAGAGGAGATGAAGTGTGATACTAGAGGATGAGGAGATGAAGTGTGATACTAGAGGATGAGAGGAGATGAAGGGGCGACTGTGGCTCAGTGGTTAGCAAGTCAGTCTTTCAATCAGAGGGTCGGTGGTTCAAACCCCGGCTCAGCCAGTCCATGTCGTTGTGTCCTTGAGCAAGACACTTAACCCTCATTGCTCACCGTTGCTGTGTCTACTGTATACTGTATATCATGTAAGTCTCTTTGGATAAAAGCCTCAGCTAAATAAAATGAAATGTAATGAAGTGTGATAGCAGAGGAGGAGATGAAGTGTGATACTGGAGGATGAGAGGAGATGAAGTGTGATAGCAGAGGATGAGAGGAGATGAAGTGTGATACTGGAGGATGAGAGGAGATGAAGTGTGATACTGGAGGATGAGAGGAGATGAAGTGTGATACTGGAGGATGAGAGGAGATGAAGTGTGATACTGGAGGATGAGAGGAGATGAAGTGTGATAGCAGAGGATGAGAGGAGATGAAGTGTGATACTGGAGGATGAGAGGAGATGAAGTGTGATAGCAGAGGATGAGAGGAGATGAAGTGTGATAGCAGAGGATGAGAGGAGATGAAGTGTGATAGCAGAGGATGAGAGGAGATGAAGTGTGATAGCAGAGGATGAGAGGAGATGAAGTGTGATAGCAGAGGATGAGAGGAGATGAAGTGTGATAGCAGAGGATGAGAGGAGATGAAGTGTGATACTGGAGGATGAGAGGAGATGAAGTGTGATAGCAGAGGATGAGAGGAGATGAAGTGTGATAGCAGAGGATGAGAGGAGATGAAGTGTGATAGCAGGAAGAGTGGAAGGTGAATCTGTAACATCCTCTGAATAATAAATAAGTCCGGAGTGCAGAGATGGTGGTGGTGGTACAGCAGCTCTCAGACCTGCTAAGTGTGTGTTTGCAGCGTTGTTGTCTTTCTAAGTGTGTGTTGTTGTTGTTGTCGTGTTCCAGTGGAGCAGCTGAAAGGCATCGTGACGCGTCTCTTCAGCGAGCAGGGTTTCTTCCTGCAGATGCAGCCTGATGGAGCCATCAGTGGAAACAAAGACGAGAACAGCGACAACAGTGAGTCTCCAGCTTTCAGGCCCTCACACCCTCTGACCTTTGACCCTCACATTACACTTAGTAAGAACTCTCTGTGAGAAACCTTAGTATGAACTCTATGTAAGAAACCTTAGTATGAACTCTATGTAAGAACCCTTAGTAAGAACTCTCTGTGAGAACCCTTAGTAAGAACTCTCTGTGAGAAACCTTAGTATGAACTCTATGTAAGAAACCTTAGTATGAACTCTATGTAAGAACCCTTAGTATGAACTCTATGTAAGAACCCTTAGTAAGAACTCTCTGTGAGAACCCTTAGTAAGAACTCTCTGTGAGAACCCTTAGTAAGAACTCTCTGTGAAAACCCTTAGTAAGAACTCTCTGTGAGAACCCTTAGTAAGAACTCTCTGTGAGAACCCTTAGTAAGAACTCTCTGAGAAGCCTTAGTGAGAACCCTTAGTGAGAACTCTCTGTGAGAAACCTTAGTATGAACTCTATGTAAGAACCCTTAGTAAGAACTCTCTGTGAGAACCCTCTGTGAGAACTCTCTGTGAAAACCCTTAGTATGAACTCTATGTAAGAACCCTTAGTAAGAACTCTCTGTGAGAACCCTTAGTAAGAACTCTCTGAGAAGCCTTAGTGAGAACCCTTAGTGAGAACTCTCTGTAAGAACCCTTAGTGAGAACTCTCTGTAAGAACCCTTAGTGAGAACTCTCTGTGAGAACACTTAGTGAGAACCCTTAGTGAGAACTCTCTGTGAGAACCCTTAGTGAGAACTCTCTGTGAGAACCCTTAGTGAGAACTCTCTGTGAGAACCCTTAGTGAGAACTCTCTGTGAGAACCCTCTTTGATGAGCTCAGGATTACTGATGATGATGCTTTTAGATCCTGTGGTTTGGAAACGAGAACCAAAAAGAGGAGAGAGAGGAGGAGGAAGAGGACAAGGATGAAGAAGAGGAGGAGGAAGAGATTCACCTCTCTCTGAGTTAAATAAAGGAGGATTAACAGCAGCTATCGCTGCAGGCCTCTTCCTCCTCCTCCACCTCCTCTTCATCCTCTTCTTCCTCACCCACACTGCAGCCCTCTGTCCCAGAGGATTAAATCCCCCCCCCCCTCTTTTATTCTCTCAGTTTATCAGATGGAAGCTTCTCATGCAGCCGGGTGATGTCATACTGAACATGATGTGACATGTAGAAGATATTTACCCTTAAGCACGAGTCCCCCATATGGGGCCATGTGAAGGAACCCCTTTAAGTTTGGGGTGCAGACCTTGGAGGCTACTAGAAAAGTATAAAAAACAGAATAACCTGGGGCCATGCTTTCCCTTCCTGAGTCGTCGGATGGTTTGCCAGAACCTCCTTGAGGCCGACTGAAGGTCCTTCTCCATGGCCTCCCCGAACTCCTTCCATGCCCAAGTTTTAGCATCTGTGACCACCGTAGCTGCAGTCCTTCTGATCCATCAGGGTTTGTTAACCGGTCTTAGTCTGGGCCCTCCCCCGAGACCTGTTTGCCTTGGCAGACCCGACCAGGGACTGCTTCCCCGGACAACATGGCTCCAGGACCCCTGAGCCACTCAAACTCCTTCACCGCTTAAGGTGGAGATTTGCAAAGGAGTAAATATAGTCAATTCAAATATAGTTGATATACTCATTTTAAGCTCAAGATGGATCCACTTTATGAGAATATGACTTTTATCTGATGAAATCAAATTCTTTTGGCTGTGAGTTCTGTTTTGTATTAAGTACATTTGACCTCTGGAGTAACCAATCTGCCTGTCTCTCTCTCACCCTGTCTCTCTCTCACCCTGTCTCTCTCTCCCCCTGTCTCTCTCTCCCCCTATCTCTACCCCTGTCTCTCTCTCCCCCTATCTCTACCCCTGTCTGTCCCCCTGTCTCTCTCTCCCCCTGTCTGTCCCCCTGTCTCCCCCCCTGCCTGTCTGTCCCCCTGTCTCTCTCTCCCCCTGTCTGTCCCCCTGTCTCCCCCCCTGCCTGTCTCTCCCCCTGTCTGTCCCACTGTCTCCCCCCCTGCCTGTCTCTCCCCCTGTCTCTCTCTCCCCCTGTCTGTCCCCCTGTCTCCCCCCCTGCCTGTCTCTCCCCCTGTCTCTCTCTCCCCCTGTCTGTCCCCCTGTCTCCCCCCTGCCGGTCTCTCCCCCTGTCTCTCTCTCCCCCTGTCTGTCCCCCTGTCTCCCCCCCTGCCGGTCTCTCCCCCTGCAGCTCTGTTTAATCTGATCCCAGTAGGCTTGAGGGTTGTGGCCATCCAGGGCGTGAAAGCTGGACTGTACATGGCCATGAACGCAGAGGGGTTCCTCTACACATCAGTAAGACAACCTGTCTGTCTGCTCATCTCCATCAGTGTGTCTACGTACATGTGTGTGTGTGTATGTATATATATATACACTGCTCAAAAAAATAAAGGGAACACTTAAGCAACACATAGATCTGAATGAATGAAATAGTCTTATTAAATACTTTGTTCTTTACATAGTTGAATGTGCTGACAACAAAATCACACAAAAATGATCAATGAAAATGACATTTATTAACCCATGGAGGTCTGGATTTGGAGTCACACTCAAAATTGAAGTGGAAAAACACACTACAGGCTGATCCAACTTTGATGTAATGTCCTTAAAACAAGTCAAAATGAGGCTCAGTAGTGTGTGTGGCCTCCATGTGCCTGTATGACCTCCCTACAACGCCTGGGCATGCTCCTGATGAGGTGGCGGATGGTCTCCTGAGGGATCTCCTCCCAGACCAGGACTAAAGCATCCGCCAACTCCTGGACAGTCTGGTGCAACGTGGTGTTGGTGGATGGAGCGAGACATGATGTCCCAGATGTGCTCAATTGGATTCAGGTCTGGGGAACGGGCGGGCCAGTCCATAGCATCAATGCCTTCGTCTTGCAGGAACTGCTGACACACTCCAGCCACATGAGGTCTAGCATTGTCTTGCATTAGGAGGAACCCAGGGCCAACCGCACCGGCATATGGTCTCACAAGGGGTCTGAGGATCTCATCTCGGTACCTAATGGAAGTCAGGCTACCTCTGGCGAGCACATGGAGGGCTGTGCGGCCCTCCAAAGAAATGCCACCCCACACCATTACTGACCCACCGCCAAACCGGTCATGCTGGAGGATGTTGCAGGCAGCAGAACGTTCTCCACGGCGTCTCAGACTCTGTCACATGTGCTCAGTGTGAACCTGCTTTCATCTGTGAAGAGCACAGGGCGCCAGTGGCGAATTGGCCAATCTTGGTGTTCTCTGGCAAATGCCAAACGTCCTGCCCGGTGTTGGGCTGTAAGCACAACCCCCACCTGTGGACGTCGGGCCCTCATACCACCCCATGGAGTCTGTTTCTGACCGTTTCAGCAGACACATGCACATGGAGGTCATTTTGCAGGGCTCTGGCAGTGCTCCTGCTGTTCCTCCTTGCACAAAGGTGGAGGTAGCGGTCCTGCTGCTGGGTTGTTGCCCTCCTACGGCCTCCTCTTGGAGTTACATTGTGTTGTTTAAGTGTTCCCTTTATTTTTTTGAGCAGTGTATATATATATATCGGGTCTCCTGGGGACAATGAGAAGAGTTTAATAACAGACTCAAGAGATTAGGAATCACAAAAAGTGCTCTTTGTGAAGAACAGGACAGAAGAGGCCCCAGTATTGAACCTTGAGGAACACCACATGTCATCCTATCATGTCGGCCCTTCAAGTGGGATTCAAACCAGTTAAGTGCTGCACCAGAGAGTCAGATCATAGTTATGAAGGACACTACGTAGCTCTACAGGTGGTTATAGGTTCACATCAATGTGGATCTCTTGGTGAATGTCACACTATACGTACAGTCGCATGAAGAGTTTCCTTCATAATAAAATCTGTATTATTCAGAATAATTAGCACTAATGAATTATTTTGAACTCTTACTGAAGTCAAGTTTTGAAAGTATTTCGACAGTATTTCTACACTGTTGTATTAGTGCTTTGACTGAAGTAAAATATCCTCTTCCACCTTATTGGTTCCATTGGTTAACACCACATTGGTGACAGGAAACCAGCTCAACAGCAGCAGCGATGGGTCTACTGGGTCTACTGGTTCTTCTGCCTCCCTCCTCGCCACTAGACTAAATCACCGGGAGTAGTGAAAGCACCTAACTAGCAGCCAACTAGCAGCTAACTAGCAGCTAACTAGCAGCCAACTAGCAGCTAACTAGCAGCCAACTAGCCAGCTATCCCGTCTGGTCTCTTACCGGTGAAGTAGTCTGCTAGCGGCGTAGCAGGCGGCTAACTTTCACTCAGGGACCGAACGTGCTGCTGGACCATTCATCCATTGTTTTGTTTGCTGACTTAGTGACCTTGTGTGTGTGTGTGTGTGTGTGTGTGTGTGTGTGTGAGACAGGATGTGTTCACATCAGAGTGTAAGTTTAAGGAGTCGGTGTTTGAGAACTACTACGTCATCTACTCGTCCACGCAGTACCGGCAGCACGAGTCGGGCCGGGCCTGGTTCCTGGGCCTCAACAAGGACGGGGTCATCATGAAGGGGAACCGGGTGAAGAAGACCAAGCCCTGCTCGCACTTTGTGCCCAGACCCATCGAAGGTGAGACGCTCACACACCTGAGGACGCCTGGTTAGCCTAGCTTAGCATCAAACACTGGAGGCAACATTATCGGCTGCAGCACCTGAACGCATCATCTGTTTAACAGCTGCAGCACCTGAACGCATCATGAGTTTATCGGCTGCAGCACCTGAACGCATCATGAGTTTATCGGTGGCAGCACCTGAACGCATCATGAGTTTAACGGCTGCAGCTCCTGAACGCATCGTGAGTTTATCAGCTGCAGCACCTGAACGCATCGTGAGTTTAACAGATGCAGCACAAGAACGCATCGTGATTTTAACAGCTGCAGCTCCTGAACTCATCATGAGTTTAACAGCTGCAGCTCCTGAACGCATCATGAGATCGGAGGTCGTCCTGCAGGAATTTCCTCTGAGGACATGAGGCTCTAATATCACCGCTGGAGGGTTAACAGGAAACATGAAGCTCCGTCTTTGCTTTCAGCCGCTCTGTGTCCACCCCTAATTTAAAAATACCAGTCAAAGATCACCTTCCTCCTCTCCATCCATCCATATTCTACTCTTATTATTTGTAAATAATATAAATAAATATGTTTTAAATACAGTGTAAACATATGTTTAATATATATATAAGAAATATTAAAATATATTCAATAAAATAAATAATATATTTGTATATATAAATATTCTAAAATTCTAATATTCACAAGGATGTCATATTCTAATAGGTGTTATCCACTTAATACATTCATATACATTGTATGAAGTACTACGTGCACAAGCATACAATCTGTCTGTCTGTCGGTCGGTCGGTCGGTCGGTCGGTCGGTCGGTCGGTCGGTTATTATTAACCTATTATCTTGACAGTGTTTATGTTTATGACCCCCCCACTCCCCTCCCCCCCAGTCTGCATGTACAAGGAGCCGTCGCTGCACGAGCTGGAGGAGAAGCTGCTGAAGTCGTCGCGGAGCCCGACGATCAACAGCGAGGGGCGGCGGGTCCTGAAGGAGGAGGAGGAGGAGGAGGAGGAGGAGGAGGAGCAGGACGACCTCACAGAGCAGGACGGCTCATAGCCTGCAGCGCCCCCTACAGGAGGAGAGGCCAGCTCCCATTCTACTGCTCCCTCTGTTCAGCAACCACACAACGGCGAAAACAAAGAGAAAAAAGGAGAAGCTAAAAGCAAAGAAAATCATAAAAAACGGGAAAAATCTTCTTCTGCTCATATTTCAATATTTAAAATGTTCCGGGGGGGTTTGAGGGAAGCGGGGGTGGGGGGGGGGGGGGGGGGGGGGTCTTGTTTTAAGATGAAAAAAAAAATCTGGACGTTGATGATGATGATTTACGTTTTATGCAAAAAGCCCGGCTGACAAGGCGCCCGGGAGCGAGCACACCGACTCTTCATCGGCAAGTTGTGATCATCGTCATCATCACCGCTGAGAACTCTGAAGCTTTAAGCCATGTAGAATCTTCACTTCCTTCGTTTCTTAATGAATGCAAACACTTTCGCACTTTCGACACGCTGCGCTTCTTCTTCTGCTTCTTCTTCTGCTTCTTCTTCTGCTTCCTGTTGTTCTGTCCAATCAGAGAAGAGTGTTTCCCGTGTCTTCTCCGTTGGCTGCACATCGGTTTGTTTCTTTCTTTCGTTTCTCTCGTTTCGTGGGTTTTTTGCTTGCGATAAAAAGCCTCCGAGGGGGGCAGATGCTGAAAGACTTCCTGTTCTGTTGGGACCGGAGGATCCGGTCTGCCAGTTGATCTGGTTCTAGTTCCCATCAGAGCTGCTGGTCTCTAAAACCTTTTATCTTCATGTTCCTGCAGCTTTAACATCATCCATCAGGTTCTACGTTGATTTCCATCCAATCACTTCCTGTTCCTTTCTATGAAGAGAGAGAGCGAATCCATCAAAATGTTTGGTTTCTATAAGAAACATAACCAAACCCTCCATGATAATAATGATATGAGATAAACATGGAATATGATTGTGCAGCAACTGCAAAGAGTGCCAATAATAGAGATTATCATGAAGATGCAAAAGCCTTGATCACCTTTTAAGATAAGAGATAAAATAAGATAATCCTTTATTAGTCCCGCAGTGGGGCAATTACAGGATTACAGCAGCATTGCTCAGTACGTAAAGATAAAAGAAATCAAGTAATATAAATAAACAGTAATAAACATAATAAAATAAACAGTAAAGAAGAAATTGAATGTACAGTAGAATATTGAATATACAAATTACAAAATATCGCACCAGGATGGATTTAAGTGACCAGAATATTGAATATACAAATCATTCAAACCCCCCGCTTGGGGGGTTTGAATGATTTATGGAGACACTAACAGCTGAGTCGTGTAACTGCGATCCGGTCTGAACAGAACTGAGTCTCTCTGCTAGCTCACGGCCCACTTATATGGGATGCGATACAAGACGAGAAACAAGACACAATACGTTTGGTACGATCTGTTTAGTACGATACGTTTGGTACGATACGTTTGGTACGATACGTTTGGTACGATACGTTTGGTACGATACGTTTGGTACGATACCTTTGGTACGATACGTTTGGTACGATACCTTTGGTACGATGCGTTTGGTACGATACGTTTGGTACGATACCTTTGGTACGATACGTTTGGTACGATACGTTTGGTACGATACCTTTGGTACGATACGTTTGGTACGATACCTTTGGTACGATACGTTTGGTACGATACCTTTGGTACGATGCGTTTGGTACGATACCTTTGGTACGATACGTTTGGTACGATACCTTTGGTACGATACGTTTGGTACGATACCTTTGGTACGATGCGTTTGGTACGATACGTTTGGTACGATGCGTTTGGTACGATGCGTTTGGTACGATACGTTTGGTACGATGCGTTTGGTACGATACGTTTGGTACGATGCGTTTGGTACGATACGTTTGGTACGATACCTTTGGTACGATGCGTTTGGTACGATACGTTTGGTACGATACCTTTGGTACGATGCGTTTGGTACGATGCGTTTGGTACGATGCGTTTGGTACGATACGTTTGGTACGATGCGTTTGGTACGATACGTTTGGTACGATACGTTTGGTACGATACGTTTGGTACGATACCTTTGGTACGATGCGTTTGGTACGATGCGTTTGGTACGATGCGTTTGGTACGATACGTTTGGTACGATGCGTTTGGTACGATGCGTTTGGTACGATGCGTTTGGTACGATACGTTTGGTACGATGCGTTTGGTACGATACGTTTGGTACGATACCTTTGGTACGATGCGTTTGGTACGATACGTTTGGTACGATACCTTTGGTACGATGCGTTTGGTACGATGCGTTTGGTACGATGCGTTTGGTACGATGCGTTTGGTACGATGCGTTTGGTACGATACGTTTGGTACGATACCTTTGGTACGATGCGTTTGGTACGATGCGTTTGGTACGATGCGTTTGGTACGATACCGTTTGGTACGATGCGTTTGGTACAATGCGTTTGGTACAATGCGTTTGGTACAATACCTTTGGTACGATACCTTTGGTACGATACCTTTGGTACGATATACCTTTGGTACGATACGTTTGGTACGATAAGTTTGGTACGATACGTTTGGTACGATACCTTTGGTATGATACGTTCTTCAGACTCATCACTCGCTGCACTCTGATTGGCTGATTGCAGTCATGCACATTTATTTTTACAAGCACACAACGTGATTGGTTCCTCTTGCTTGACACTGGGAATAATTGGATTTGAAATGGAAGGATTATCAGTAGTTTCTGATTGATGAGAGACATCTCTCCATAACGTGCAGAAGTCAGACATCATCATATTCATCACGCCGCCTGCAGAAACTCTGCTACACGTCTGCAGACTTTCTACTCGTGATGCATTGAAGAAACCTGGGAATCAGGACGTTCTCTGAGCTTTCAGCAGGAGGTGGAGTCAGAGAACACGCTGATGATGTCATGATGTCGCTTTAGAACAAAACTGCTCGAAAATCAGACGTTGTCTCTTTGTCTGTCTTTAAAAACGGGGATTTGTGGGTAATTACGTCCTTCAACGTTTCCTTATGTTTGTGGTACATTTATTTAAATAAGTAGTTGAGCAGATGAAATTAATTAAAACTCCTTCGACTGAAACCTTTCAGGAGTTCATCAAAGCATCCTCTCCGTCTCCATGGTTCCCGTGTGGTGTTGCGTTCAGGTGTCGGCCGATGGGAGGATACCTGGAGACATTTCTAACACTGCCCTGTTTCGTCCTGACGGAAAGCACTGCCCTTAAAACTGCGAGTCACTTCCCTCCGACCTCGTCTCAACGTCGTCATCGCCACGAGACCCTGAATGCATTGCGTGGGTTCCTGTATATAGTTGAGTTGGTAAATAACTCTGATGGGAGGCGAGGAGGCAAGGAGGCAAGGAGGCGTGGAGGCGAGGCGTCGCAGAACGTTCCTTCTCTCTCTGACCTTGACTCTTCTCTCAGGTCACTGAGTTTCCCAAAAAGCATCTTGACTTTTCTCAGTTTACAAAGATCAACCAGTCGACCTCCACTTCCTGTTTCATGTAATAATCTATCACTGCCTTTGTAATAATCAATAACAATAATAATGACAGCTGGACGTTTGAGCCATTTTATTTATTCTTTATTTTTTAAATTAGTGAAATATTTATATATATATAACATAACAATATGATTCAATTTCTACCTTTTATTATTTTATTATGAAGTCATTTGAGTCATTTTTTCACACTAAAAGTTGTTTACTTTATTGTCCGTGCGAGCAATCGAGTGTTTTAATCCACGTCTCAAAACGGAGAAATAAAAGATGAATATAATATATAATAATATCTTGTATGAAGGATTAAAAACTGGAAATTAAAGGTGAAACGTTGAAGTTAATTACCTGTAAATAAAGAAACCGTCTGCAGACGATGATCAGTTTGTTTGAATTACCCGTCAAGTGGATTTTTGGGAAACTCAGCCGATACAGGAACCCGCCACAATAAAAGACACAGAAAAGTTTGGATTCCTTTTTGGGACGTCACAGATAAAAAGAAGGGAAAAAAATAAAAAACTTTTTTTGCATGAGAACAAAAAAGAAAAGAACCAGAGGGGGCGGGGCTACAGAGGTTTACTCTGATTGGCTGCCACGGCCTTTTCTTTTTGGAGATTCATGTTTTTTTCTTTTCTTTTCATGGCGACAAGCGGCCTGAAGGACTGGAAGAGAGAAAAGAACGAACCAATCACAATCCACCGTACTGCCTCTGAGAAAGTCTTCCAGTTTGGGGGTTTTGGATTCTTTGTGGGCGGAACCAACAGAACCTTCTGTTCATGAATGTTGTTTTCTTGTTTGTGAAACCAAAACACAGGAATGTTGTCTTTCCTACGTCGCCTCCTGCTCCCCTCAAACAGCGGCGCTGCCTTCAGGTCACGTCAGGAAATCCTGTAAAACTCAGACACAACGCGTTCGTGGGAACTTATTTTTGCGTAATTTATTTTAATTAATGTTTTTCATTTATTATTTTAATTTAATTGTTATGTTTAAATGCATTTTTTCTTGATAAACATTTGTAGGTTTGTGAGAATAAAATTCATAAATACAATTTTAAAATAATAATTTTAAATCAAGAAGTATGACTTTAAAGTTCTTATTTTATGACATTTAATGCCAAAAGAACTTTCGGGGGAAATAATCAAATATTTATTTTAAATATAATTCAAAGCAGAAAGCTTTAAATCTGTTGTTGTGTGAATGAACATCATTTGAGCACAAATATTAATTTTAAACAAGCAAAAACTAATTGACGCTTATTGATTAACACCACAGGTTATGGATTTATTGATCATAAGTTACTTACTAAGATTCTTGTATTTACGGTGGTTGTAGTGTCACCTGAAGGCAGCAGTCTTCATAACTCAATAACCTTAATAAGCATAACGCGTTAAACGATGATGTCATTACTGAGCGAGAGGCTCTGATTGGTCAGCCGCCTTGTTGTTTCTTTGTTTGCACCTTTCTGAGACGCTTCATAGCTTCATATGTAGAATAAACATCATGAAAAGATTATGAAAAATAAACAAGAATGATATCAAGGTTCTGTCTCCTTTGTTTTCTTTTTCTGAGAAGACCAGCAGAGACCAGCAGAGACCAGTGGAGACCAGTAAAGACCAGCAGAGACCAGTCCACCATGGACAGACCCAGATCCAGCAGTGACCAGTAGAGACCAGCATTGTCCAGCAGAGACTAGCAGAGACCAGTAGACTAGCAGAGACCAACAGAGACTAGCAGAGACCAGCAGAGACCAGTCCACCATGGACAGACGAAGAACCAACACTACCACTTTAGTCCACAGGGGGTACCAGAACCAACACTACCACTTTAGTCCACAGGGGGTACCAGAACCAACACTACTACTTTAGTCCACAAGGGGCACCAGAACCAACACTACCACTTTAGTCCACAGGGGGCACCAGAACCAATACTACCACTTTAGTCCACAGGGGGCGCCAGAACCAGCACTACCACTTTAGTCCACAGGGGGCACCAGAACCAACACTACCACTTTAGTCCACAGGGGGGACCAGAACCAACACTACCACTGTAGTCCACAGGGGGCGCCAGAACCAGCACTACCACTTTAGTCCACAGGGGTACCAGAACCAACACTACCACTTTAGTCCACAAGGGGCACCAGAGCCAACACTACCACTTTAGTCCACAGGGGGCACCAGAACCAACACTACCACTTTAGTCCACAGGGGGCACCAGAACCAACACTACCACTTTAGTCCACAGGGGGCACCAGAACCAACACTACCACTTTAGTCCACAGGGGGCACCAGAACCAACACTACCACTTAAGTCCACAGGGGGCGCCAGAACCAACACTACCACTTTAGTCCACAGGGGGCACCAGAACCAACACTACCACTTTAGTCCACAGGGGGCACCAGAACCAACACTACCACTTTAGTCCACAGGGGGCACCAGAACCAACACTACCACTTTAGTCCACAGGGGGCACCAGAACCAGGGGTTTTAGGAGCTTTTATATTGTTGTACCTCATCTTCTCCTTTTATTAAGATTTAATTCAATTAAGTTTTAATTAAAGAACAAAAAAGTTCCTTAAATGTATTGTTTGGAGAGAACAAAACTGAAATTAATAAATTAAAATGTCCTGGTTATTTCCTTTTCTTTCTTCTCTTCCGTATCAGTTTCAAAATAAAAGCTTTGTGTGGTGGAGACTCGTTTCTACTTTGTGTTTTTCTTTTAAAAGCAAAGTGAAAAACAAGAAGTTTGAGTTAAAAGCTCAAAGAGCGACCGACCACTCTGTACAAATACACTCTGCTGCAGTATAAATACACTCTGCTGCAGTACAAATACACTCTTCTGCAGTATAAATACTCTATGCGGCTGGTTTCCACACGCATTAAGAGCTTCATCCAATTTTAAAGAGAAAGCAACATGAAAACACAAAGCCGCTGCTGCACGATGCAAAACACTCAGAGGACATCCGGCAACAAGAGGAGATGAGATGAGGACATGAGGAGACAAAGACGAGAGGACATGAGGAGACAAAGACAAGAGGACATGAGGAGACAAAGACGAGAGGACATGAGGAGACAAAGACAAGAGGACATGAGGAGACAAAGACAAGAGGATATGAGGAGACAAAGACAAGAGGACATGAGGAGACAAAGGTGAGAGGACATGAGGAGACAAAGGCAAGAGGACATGAGGAGACAAAGACAAGAGGATATGAGGAGACAAAGGCGAGGGGACATGAGGAGACAAAGGCAAGAGGACATGAGGAGACAAAGACAAGAGGATATGAGGAGAAAAAGACAAGAGGATATGAGGAGACAAAGACAAGAGGATATGAGGAGACAAAGACAAGAGGACATGAGGAGACAAAGGTGAGAGGACATGAGGAGACAAAGACAAGAGGACATGAGGAGACAAAGACAAGAGGATATGAGGAGACAAAGACAAGAGGATATGAGGAGACAAAGGCGAGAGACAAAGACAAGAGGATATGAGGAGACAAAGGCGAGGGGACATGAGGAGACAAAGGCAAGAGGACATGAGGAGACAAAGGCGAGAGGACAAGAGGAGACAAAGACAAGAGGATATGAGGAGACAAAGACAAGAGGACATGAGGAGACAAAGGTGAGAGGACATGAGGAGACAAAGACAAGAGGATATGAGGAGACAAAGACAAGAGGATATGAGGAGACAAAGGCGAGAGACAAAGACAAGAGGATATGAGGAGACAAAGGCGAGGGGACATGAGGAGACAAAGGCAAGAGGACATGAGGAGACAAAGGCGAGGGGACATGAGGAGACAAAGGCAAGAGGACATGAGGAGACAAAGGCGAGGGGACATGAGGAGACAAAGACGAGAGGACATGAGGAGACAAAGACAAGAGGATATGAGGAGACAAAGACAAGAGGATATGAGGAGACAAAGGCGAGGGGACATGAGGAGACAAAGGCAAGAGGACATGAGGAGACAAAGGCGAGGGGACATGAGGAGACAA
Organism: Cottus gobio; assembly: GCA_023566465.1. Classification (NCBI taxonomy): domain Eukaryota; kingdom Metazoa; phylum Chordata; class Actinopteri; order Perciformes; family Cottidae; genus Cottus; species Cottus gobio. The sequence continues at coordinate 28,356,367 of CM042220.1, read as the reverse complement.
AGGCAAGAGGACATGAGGAGACAAAGGCGAGAGGACAAGAGGACATGAGGAGACAAAGACGAGAGGACATGAGGACAGCTTCAGGACCATTAGTGTGTAGCACCTTCAGGGCTTTTACTTTGAAGCAGCTTTAGGTATTTTTCTGTGAAGCAGCTTCATATTTTACCTGAAGAGGAGAATCGTCATGAGTTGAAAGCTCCGGAAACTGGAAAGTTTATTGGTATGAATTTTGTCATATTGTAATATTCTTAATACGAACTGTAGTTCCAGACTCGCGCCACCAGGGGGCGACGATACAACATGAATAACATGCAACATGGTTAAATATGTCAATACTTCATACTCCAGACACATTATTTTATTAATTTAATTACTTTTCTGTTTCAGATTTATAATTCAAAATAAACAATACAACTTTATTGATGTGGTTGTTATTTAACAGCTGCAACATTAAAGTGATAAACACATTGTTATTATTATATAATATGAATATTTATATTATTATTATTATTATTATTATGCAGAATGTGTGCACTTGTACTTTTTGATGATTATTTTTTTAATGTATTTGTAAGTAGGCCTATGCACTTGTCTGTGAGTACTTCTACACGGTGAAGTAGTACTAGTACCTGAACACGTGTCTGTTGTGAAATCACGGATCGATGTCGCAACGCGCGAAGAGGAGGAGCGAGTACCGGAATACACGCTGTACTTCCTACATGTACAAATACTTATTATCTGGCTCCTGCGGCGGCTCATCAAAGGCTTTTTAATTGTTTAATTAGTGGCTTTAACTATCACGTGACTGCACGAGCGCTCCTTCTTCGGAAGACGTCCCGGACCAGAGGGGGACCGGACCGGGGACCGCCGTTACTCCCGGATATTTACAGCGGGCGACCGAACCCCGACACGGGGCCGTTAATCACCTGAGCTACGGTGCTCTGGTGCCCCGGTGCTGCGGTGCTTATAAGCACTTTAAGACCCGGGTACCCCACTGTCCCGTCGAGACCCGCCCCGCCCGCCTGGACACTCAGCTGAATAAAGCCGCCTGGTTGGTCCCGACCCGGCTCCACCGAGCCCCTTCCAGACCGGCACCATGTAAGTCCTCATCCTGCTGCTCGTAGCCCTTAAATGTGCGCTTTTCTCCCCGGAGCCTGGCGCGACCCCTGCAGCCGTAAGGTGAGAGGTCGAGCGAGGGAGGGAGAGCCGAGCATCGAGCTCTCCAGCGGGGTGTCATTTAAAACCTGCTCGGGCTGTGCCGGTTGTCCCGAGCGGCTCATGCGCGCTATGAGCCCCGCTGCACGGCAGCGTGCGCGGCTGAGACGTCCTCCACAGGTCGGCATGCACACGTTGCTCCAGTCGCCCCGTGAACCAACAGAAATACTTCAGTAAGTCGTCCCGGTTTATTCCCATAACCCGCTGCACGCTGCCGCTCAGTCATGGAAGTTGACATTTGTTGAAGCAACGTGTCGCTCACTGAATGATTGATGAGCCGAATTGACTGTAATACTTTCGTGATTTGTAATATCTTTTAAACATTTTTTAAATGTTGGGCTCAATATTCCAAAACGATGAAGGCATTTTGAAATAAGCATTTTCTAAATGAAGATCTTCCGCACACGAGGCAGTCAGTGTTCTCATTGATCAAGTCTGATAATCAGATTATCCTCAATCACATCAGTTTGGGGACTCTGCAATGATCAGCAGAAACACACTGCAGTTCACCTTCATCATCATCACCATCATCATCATCATCACACATTTGCAGTTATTGAGTGATTCGGAAAAACAATCCTGGCTAACAGAACCTTACAGTTCTAATCCTCAGATGTCTGTTTTTAATTAAAATAAAACCATCATCATCTTCCTCGTCATAGAAAACAACAATTTAAGCAACAGACTTTATCTCCTGTTTCAGGCTGAGTTTCACAAATAGCATTATTTAGATCCAGTTTATCATAAACATTCATCATCACATAAAGGAACACTTCATCCTTCAGTTTATCATAAACATTCATCATCACAAAGGAACACTTCATCCTTCAGTTTATCATAAACATTCATCATCATCACATAAAGGAACACTTCATCCTTCAGTTTATCATAAACATTCATCATCACAAAGGAACACTTCATCCTTCAGTTTATCATAAACATTCATCATCACATAAAGGAACACTTCATCCTTCAGTTTATCATAAACATTCATCATCATCACATAAAGGAACACTTCATCCTTCAGTTTATCATAAACATTCATCATCACATAAAGGAACACTTCATCCTTCAGTTTATCATAAACATTCATCATCACATAAAGGAACACTTCATCCTTCAGTTTATCATAAACATTCATCATCACATAAAGGAACACTTCATCCTTCAGTTTATCATAAACATTCATCATCACATAAAGGAACACTTCATCCTTCAGTTTATCATAAACATTCATCATCACATAAAGGAACACTTCATCCTTCAGTTTATCATAAACATTCATCATCACATAAAGGAACACTTCATCCTTCAGTTTATCATAAACATTCATCATCACATAAAGGAACACTTCATCCTTCAGTTTATCATAAACATTCATCATCACAAAGGAACACTTCATCCTTCAGTTTATCATAAACATTCATCATCACATAAAGGAACACTTCATCCTTCAGTTTATCATAAACATTCATCATCACATAAAGGAACACTTCATCCTTCAGTTTATCATAAACATTCATCATCACATAAAGGAACATTTCATCCTTCAGTTTATCATAAACATTCATCATCACATAAAGGAACACTTCATCCTTCAGTTTATCATAAACATTCATCATCACATAAAGGAACACTTCATCCTTCAGTTTATCATAAACATTCATCATCACATAAAGGAACACTTCATCCTTCAGTTTATCATAAACATTCATCATCACATAAAGCAGGGGTGGGCAAACTTTTTGGCTCAGGGGCCACATTGACTTTTAAAATTTGACAGACGGGCCGGGCCAGTATCAGATGGATAGAGAGTGTTTGTGTGAACCAATATAAATTATAAGTAAAAGCCAATAACTAAAAAGTAAAGAGAACTTACATTACTTACTAACGAATATAACTTAAATGACTCAGCTTTTTTGTTTAACTTGCTGGCTAAGTCTTCGTCAATTAGTTCTACACGCTGAGTCACTGTCCTGCGTGATAAAATACATTTTTGAATTTGTTTTTGCTCTCTGGACACAAGAGACCTGCTGTCTCTACCATGCATTCTTTCAAAAACTCCCCTTCAGAGAAAGGCTTGCTGGCTTTTGCTAATTTAAATGCTAGCAAATAACTTGCCTTGGTGCTTGATACTTGACTAGCAGTTTGTCTAAAAAAAGCCCCCCTGTTGAAGAGGGGCTCCATGCAGGAAGCTGGCAGGAGGCTGGCAGGCAGAACCCTATATGTCACATGAGTCCCGTGGGTCTGATGTGCGTTCGTTATGCCGTATAAAACGGACCATGTCTCCGTGGCGCGCTGGCCTGTGGGGGAGGGGTGGAGGTGAGCAGACAGCAGCAGCTGGACTCGCAGCCTGATGCGTTGCAGAAAGCACGGCACGTAAAGACCTCTGTAACGCTTCTCCGTTCCCGACTTGAGTTAAGAAACATCGATGCTGGTCTTTTGCCGTCATCGTGCTTCGGAAAAACGGCCAACGGGCTGGATCCGGCCCGCGGGCCGTAGTTTGCCCACCCTTGGTCTAGACTCTAGAATTTGCTGCGGGCCAATAAAAACTGACCCGCGGGCCGCAGTTGGCCCGCGGGCCGTAGTTTGGACACCCCTGACATAAAGGAACACTTCATCCTTCAGTTTATCATAAACATTCATCATCACATAAAGGAACACTTCATCCTTCAGTTTATCATAAACATTCATCATCACATAAAGGAACACTTCATCCTTCAAATGTTTCTTTCTTTAGCTGAAGAAGGGTAATTTTGTCCATTTGATCTAATCTAAACGAACAGGAAGTGCAGCTGTAACTCGCTGTCTTCAGTACTCATAAACCGCTTTGATAAACAGACACACAGGTCTGCAGATATGACTCCATGTTTTTATCAATGAATCTTCACATGAAGTCAATGAATCAGCAGGAAGCTGTCACAACCCGCAGAAATTGAAGTGTTGAGAGTTTCTGCAGTTTAGCAGGAAGTATATGTTGTTAAATAACAGATATAAATTAATTATAACCAGATGTTTTAGTAGAAACAACATCCTGTATTTCTTCCTTCCTTTGGTCACACATCTTCTACTGCACCAGGAAGCTCAACTCTTCTACAGGGATTCTAATATCTCTTAATACCTGATAATATCTCTGAATATCTCCTAATATCTCTTATTACCTCCTAATATCTCTTAATATATCCTAATATCTCTTATTACCTCCTAATGTCTCTTAATATATCCTAATATATCTTATTACCTCCTAATACCATATATCTCTTAATACCTCCTAATATCTCTTAATACCTCCTAATATCATGAATAAAAAACGCTTTCTAACAAGACGTCTCCGTCTCTCTGCAGGGCATCCTTTATCTTCGTCTTCACCCTCCTCTTCCTCCTGGTCGTGGTGTGCGGGACTCCAGCGGCTGACAGCCACTCAGGTGACTTGTCAGGTACGTGACAGCCGGCTTGTGATTGGAGCTCGTTAGAGGAACCAATCAATGAATCCTCCGCCGGCAGACTGGAGGGAATCACATTTATCATGTTGATACCTCTTTATATTGTTATAAAACCTCTTTATATTGTTATAAAACCTCTTTATATCGTTATAAAACCTCTTTATATTGTTACAAAACCTCTTTATATTGTTATAATACCTCTTTATATTGTTATAAAACCTATTTTTATTGTTATTATACCACTTTATATTGTTATAAAACCTCTTTATATTGTTATAATACCTCTTTATATTGTTATAAAACCTCTTTATATTGTTATAAAACCTCTTTATATTGTTACAAAACCTCTTTATATTGGTATAATACCTCTTTATATTGGTATAATACCTCTTTATATTGTTATAAAACCTCTTTATATTGTTATAAAACCTCTTTATATTGTTACAAAACCTCTTTATATTGGTATAATACCTCTTTATATTGTTATAAAACCACTTTATATTGTTATAAAACCTCTTTATATTGTTACAAAACCTCTTTATATTGGTATAATACCTCTTTATATTGATATAAAACCTCTTTTTATTGTTATTATACCTCTTTATATTGTTATAAAACCTCTTTATATTGTTATAATACCTCTTTATATTGTTATAAAACCTCTTTATATTGTTATAAAACCTCTTTATATTGTTTTAAAACCTCTTTATATCGTTATAAAAACACTTTTATATCATCATAAAAACGCTTATAACAATATAAAAAATATAAACATTATATATAATATACTATATGATAATATAAAAATATATATATTTTGTATATATAAATATATATATTTATACATCCGTGTGGAGCTCGGAGACCCTATATTTATATATATATATATATATAAACATAGGATCTCTACAGAAGAGGTTAATTAAAAGAGGAGCTCTCGCCTCGCGGTACGAGGAGCGATTGCTGCAGAGAGGAAGGTCATTTGTAACGCTGTCTGAGAGGGAGGCGGGGGGTGATAAATGAAACGAGACGGACCCTGAATGCATCCTTTGGGGAAACCGATCCACCAACACGCTGCTGCAGAACACTGCGTTCATGTGTTCCATTAATATACAACTCTGGGTTAAAGCTCATGATGCAAAGAGCCGTAACAAGTATACAATAATAACCCACGTTTTAAGTAAGTTTACTAAGCTGAAATAATACACGTGATTATTATTATTTATCCCAAAGTGTGTGTATGTGTCTGTGTATGTGTGTGTGTGTGTGTGTGTGTGTGTGTGTGTGTGTGTGTGTGTGTGTGTATGTCTGTGTATGTGTGTGTGTGTGTGTGTGTGTATGTCTGTGTATGTGTGTGTGTGTGTGTGTGTGTGTGTGTGTGTGTGTGTGTGTGTGTGTGTGTGTGTGTGTGTGTGTGTGTGTGTGTGTGTGTGTGTGCGTGCGTGCGTGTGTGAGGAGGAGGAAATGTTGGAGACGGTTTTAATAAAAAGACTAATACTCTAAGCAGGAAAACCTGACAGGTCAATCACACACACACACACACAGACACACGCACTCACTCACACACACACACACGCACACACACACGCACACACACACACACACACACACACACACACACACACACTCACACACACACTCTCTACAGAAGGTGCAGAGAGCCTCCATTAATCCAGTGTTCAGGATCATGCTGGGTTTTCACACTGAGGCTCTGTACCCGAATCCGGCCGCTGCTCCTCAATTTAGTTCATCAGTTAACTAATAAATAAATAAAAATAAATAATAATAAAAATAAATGAGAAAACATTCTCATCTGGTTTGGGTTTACAAGGGCATAGCGCCCTATTTACTAACCTTGAGCTAGCTAGCTAACTTGCTATCTACAGCTAGCGTGTTCCGTGTTGTCTGTTCCCTGTTGCGTGTTGTCTGTTGCATGTAGCGTGTTGCGTGTGACCATCAGTCCAGAACCCAAATTGACGAGGTTGCAGGTTCCTGTATCTTCAGTGATCTCTAAAAGCAGCATCAGGAGGTGATCCAGGCATTGATTTCATAAAGTAGTTATTGGTTTATTTATATTTGAAGACGATCAATAACTTCTCTGCATCTTGGAGCAGTTTCCATCTGTTGGGACTCTTGAGAGCTTCTACCGTCTCTGATTAGATGTTAAAGAACTGAGTCATGACTTATCATCACGTATTGATCAGTGTGTGTGTGTGTGTGTGTGTCTGTGTGTGTCTGTGTATGTGTGTGTGTGTGTCTGTGTGTGTGTGTGTGTGTGTGTGTGTGTGTGTGTGTGTGTGTGCGTGTGTGTGTATGTGTCTGTGTGTGTGTGTGTCTGAATAAATGATTCAGGGATGAAACCATTCGTCAAACTAATCAATTAGAAAATGTCTCTGAGCTGATTCAGATGATCTTCGTGGTTTAATCTCTTTAATCTTGTCGTCAGTTGGAGGTGTAAACACTACATTACGTGTTAATCTTATTAATCGTGTTAATTATTATAATCGTGTTAATCATTATAATCGTGTTAATCATATTAATCGTGTTAATCATATTAATCATATTAATCGTGTTAATCATATTAATCATATTAATCATATTAATCGTGTTAATCATATTAATCATATTAATCAGAATCAGAATCAGAACCATTTATTGCCATGTATGTTTACACATACAAGGAATTTGTCCTGGCGGGAAGGTGCATACATTTAACATTTAACAATACACATTTAACAGTTAATGCAGTGCAATAAATGAGGATGAATGGATGAATTAATATTTACATTGAAACAGCAGCATATCAAAATACCAAAAATAAGATAAAGTGCATGGAATGTGCATGAGTGTAAGTGTTGTGTGAAAGTGGCAAGTGTTGTGTGAAAGTGTCAAGTGTAATGTTAAAGTGTCAAGTGTATATCAAGTGTATAATCATATTAATCATATTAATCGTGTTAATCGTGTTAATCATATTAATCATATTAATTGTGTTAATCTTGCTGTAAACACATCGCTGTGTGGTTCTTGTCCATCAAGTGATTTGAATGAAAGCAGAAGTCTCTCGAGGATAGAACAGTGTGGGAAGCTCCAGCTGGAAGGTCGTAGGTCACATCCCGCCTTCATGTTGCATCGCTCAACAGAAGAGCTGCTCCTCTGGGTTCAGTGCTCCAAAGGATAGAGCTCTGTTCCAGTCCCACATAGAGCTCTGTTCCAGTCCCACATGGAGCTCTGTTCCAGTCCCACATAGAGCTCTGTTCCAGTCCCACATAGAGCTCTGTTCCAGTCCCACATAGAGCTCTGTTCCAGTCCCACATAGAGCTCTGTTCCAGTCCCACATAGAGCTCTGTTCTAGTCCCACATAGAGCTCTGTTCTACTCCCACATAGAGCTCTGTTCTAGTCCCACATAGAGCTCTGTTCCAGTCCCACATAGAGCTCTGTTCTAGTCCCACATAGAGCTCTGTTCTACTCCCACATAGAGCTCTGTTCTACTCCCACATAGAGCTCTGTTCTAGTCCCACATAGAGCTCTGTTCTACTCCCACATAGAGCTCTGTTCTACTCCCACATAGAGCTCTGTTCTACTCCCACATAGAGCTATGTTCTACTCCCACATAGAGCTCTGTTCTAGTCCCACATAGAGCTCTGTTCTAGTCCCACATAGACAGTCCCACACAGAGCTCTGTTCTACTCCCACATAGAGCTCTGTTCTAGTCCCACATAGAGCTCTGTTCTAGTCCCACATAGAGCTCTGTTCTAGTCCCACATAGACAGTCCCACATAGAGCTCTGTTCTACTCCCACATAGAGCTCTGTTCTAGTCCCACATAGAGCTCTGTTCTACTCCCACATAGAGCTCTGTTCTACTCCCACATAGAGCTCTGTTCTACTCCCACATAGAGCTCTGTTCTACTCCCACATAGAGCTCTGTTCTACTCCCACATAGAGCTCTGTTCTAGTCCCACATAGAGCTCTGTTCTACTCCCACATAGAGCTCTGTTCTACTCCCACATAGAGCTCTGTTCTAGTCCCACATAGACAGTCCCACATAGAGCTCTGTTCCAGTCCCACATAGAGCTCTGTTCTACTCCCACATAGAGCTCTGTTCTAGTCCCACATAGAGCTCTGTTCTACTCCCACATAGAGCTCTGTTCCAGTCCCACATAGAGCTCTGTTCTAGTCCCACATAGAGCTCTGTTCCAGTCCCACATAGAGCTCTGTTCTACTCCCACATAGAGCTCTGTTCTAGTCCCACATAGAGCTCTGTTCCAGTCCTCCTGTTGGGCTCTGATCCCGTCATAAGCCTCTGTGATGGTGAAACAACGTAAGGAGGTTCTGAGTCATGAATGTGGACCCGTCTCCCCCTCAGAGCCCATGTGTTACGACTGGGGGGAGTCCAGTCAGGCGGCAGTCTCGGTGCTGGAGGGGGAGACCGGCTGGCTGTTCTGTCCTCTCTTCTCTCACCCCTCCGTCTACAACTACACCTCCACCCAGAGCGCCGGACACAGCCTCATCTGGTACCGCCTCCCTGAGGGCCACAACCTGGAGCAGCCGGTCCTGTACAGGTACAACACGAAGTTCTGATCGGCTCTCATGAGTCTCCAGAGCCTGAACCACAGACTGTTTACAAGCAGAGGACGTAGTCGTTGGTTTGTGGACGTTTTGAAGCCTCCAGTTCAGCATTCTCATAGTCGCCATCTTGTTTTTTTGCAACCAGTAAACAGAAAGTGACCATATGTAGACTGAGGATGAGTGACTTAGAGACTTGTCAATCACCTTGTAGCCCCACCCTTAAAGCGTCCCCTGCTTTATGGTCTGTTTGACTCTAAATGAGCATAATTTACTAAATGAACATCATGCTGTATTGAAGAAGACTTGAAACTAGAGATTGAGACATAAACTCATGTTTACAATGTTTACTGAGGGAATACATCAAGAGAGAAGTAGAGTCATTTATATAGACTTCTATACAACCAGAGGAGTCACCCCCTGGTGGTCAGGAGAGAGAATGCAGCTTTAACACATGAAGCATAGACTTCTATACAACCAGAGGAGTCACCCCCTGGTGGTCAGGAGAGAGAATGCAGCTTTAACACATGAAGCTTTAAAGAACCAGAGGTTGTCTCCTGGTAGAACCTTCAGAACCAGACCAACGGGCCTCCCCGTCCCCATGAGAACGAGCAGCCTGGATCAGTCACCCTAATTGAGACCGTTTGAGAGGAACTGACTGATGAAGAGCAGCGTAACGATTTCCCTTCCAGACAGATGGATGGTGTTCTGGAGGCTCGAGCCGCTCCATCACTTCAGAGGAGATTAGTTCTAATGTGGTTCTAATTGGTTCTGATTTACGCTGGTCCAGGATCTAACGCGGTTCTCTTCCTCAGCTTGAGGATCAGCAGAGACAACGAGCGTCTGTGGCTGCAGCCGGCCGCCGCCAACGACACGGGGCAGTACATCTGCATGCTGAGGTGGGTTCTTCTTCCTCGTCCTCTTCCTCTGGGGTGAGTTCTTCCTCTCCTTCCTCTTTCTCTGAGGTGGGTTCTTCTTCCTCGTCCTCTTCCTCTGAGGTGGGTTCTTCCTCTCCTTCCTCTTCCTCTGAGGTGGGTTCTTCCTCTCCTTCCTCTGAGGGGGGTTCTTCCTCTCCTTCCTCTTCCTCTTGTCTGTGCAGGATCCTCTGGGGACCTGATGCAGCACAATCTGCATCTGTAGTCAGCCAGAGAGCCACAGAGTCATGTGACCTCTTCTTCATCAGCTGATTGCAGCCAATGAGAAAGATCTGCTGCAGAAACACTCCCCCCCCTACCTCTCTCTCGCTCTTTGTCTCTCTCTCTTTCTCTCTCTCTCGGTTTCTCTACTCCTCTCTCTCTTTGTCTTTTTCTCTCCCTCTCTCTCTCTCTCTCTGTCTCTTGTCTCATGACTTTAATATATTCTGCAGAAGAAGAGCTCTGATGGTCGTGTGGACTCAACGTTCTTTTAGCTCACTTGCTCTACTTTTATCTTCCTGTGTGGTCGGAGGTCACTTCCTGTTTCCTGAACATGGCGTCTTTGCTTCGTGGTTCATGTTGGTTTCCTCTGCTCTAGTTGACATCGTGTCCTTGTCTCCTCAGCAACTCTTCGTCCTGCAGTAAGATCGCCGTGCGTCTGACGGTCCTTCATCCTGACGAGGTCGTCCGCTCCAGCGCCTGCGAGCCTCCGGTCGCCGTGCCGGCCCGTTTGACCACCGTGCCGTTCCAGTCGGGGGGGTTTCTGGACTGTCCCGACCTGGAGGAGGCGCGCAAGATGGCCGCCGGGGAGACGAGTGTCACCTGGTCCCATGTGAGACGCACCTGAAGCTGAGACACGCTGGACAGGAGACAACGTCCTGTCTGTCTCCTGTCTGTCTGTCTGTCTGTCTGTCTGTCTGTCTGTCTGTCTGTCTGTCTGTCTGTCTGTCTGTCTGTCTGTCTGTCTGTCTGTCTGTCTGTCTCACCTGCCTGTCTGTCTCTCTCCTTGTCTGTCTCTCAGATGTGTGGCCAGTCCCCGTTGATGAACTACCGCGAGCAGCAAGGAGACCGTCTCCAGATCCACGTGATGGTTGGTCCGTACCAGGGTCCGTACTTCTGCAGGGTCCAGTTCAAGAGGTCGGGCCGAGTGCTGCACTTCACCAGGAGTGTCAACGTCAGCGCCGTCTGTGAGCTACAATACGACTGACAATACTACTGACAATACTACTGACAATACCACTGACAATACCACTGACAATACTACTAAAATACTACTAACAATACTATTGACAATACCACTGACAATACTACTGACAATACTACTGACAATACTACTGACAATACCACTGACAATACCACTGACAATACCACTGACAATACTACTGACAATACCACTGACAATACTACTAAAATACTACTGACAATACTACTGACAATACTACTGACAATACTACTGACAATACTACTGACAATACTACTGACAATACTACTAAAATACTACTACTACTGACAATACTACTGGCAATACTACTGACAATACCACTGACAATACCACTGACAATACCACTGACAATACTACTGACAATACCACTGACAATACTACTAAAATACTACTGACAATACTACTGACAATACTACTGACAATACTACTGACAATACTACTGACAATACTACTACTACTGACAATACTACTAAAATACTACTACTACTGACAATACCACTGACAATACCACTGACAATACTACTAAAATACTACTAACAATACTACTGACAATACCACTGACAATACTACTGACAATACGACTGACAATACTACTGACAATACCACTGACAATACCACTGACAATACCACTGACAATACTACTAAAATACTACTGACAATACTACTGACAATACTACTGACAATACCACTGACAATACTACTGACAATACTACTGACAATACTACTAAAATACTACTACTACTGACAATACTATTACTACGGGCAATACTACTACTACTGACAATATTACTACTACTGGCAATACTACTGACAATACTCCTACTACTAGTGACAATACTACTGACAATGCTACTACTTCTGACAATACTATTACTACGGGCAATACTACTACTACTGACAATATTACTACTACTGGCAATACTACTGACAATACTCCTACTACTAGTGACAATACTACTGACAATACTACTACTACTACTACTGACAATACTACTGACAATGCTACTACTTCTACTGACACTACTACTGCTATTACAACTAATACTACTGACACTACTACTGACAATACTACTACTACTACTACATTAATCAATGTAAGTCTGTTTTATTCTCTCAGCTGCAATTTCTACATCCAAACTACCCTCCATCCTCCTCCTCGTCCATCTCAAGCAGAGTAAGTAGACAGCAGCCTCCTACCTTAAGGGGACACCTGACTGTCTCCTACCTTAAGGGGACACCTGACTGTCTCCTACCTTAAGGGGACACCTGACTGTCTCCTACACTAATGGGACACCTGACTGTCTCCTACACTAAGGGGACACCTGACTGTCTCCTACACTAAGGGGACACCTGACTGTCTCCTACACTAAGGGGACACCTGACTGTCTCCTACACTAAGGGGACACCTGACTGTCTCCTACACTAAGGGGACACCTGACTGTCTCCTACACTAAGGGGACACCTGACTGTCTCCTACACTAAGGGGACACCTGACTGTCTCCTACACTAAGGGGACACCTGACTGTCTCCTACACTAAGGGGACACCTGACTGTCTCCTACACTAAGGGGACACCTGACTACCTCCTACACTAAGGGGACACCTGACTGTCTCCTACACTAATGGGACACCTAACCCTCCTACACTAAGGGGACACCTAACCCTCCTACACTAAGGGGACACCTAACCCTCCTACACTAAGGGGACACCTGACTGTCCCCTACACTAAGGGGACACCTGACTGTCTCCTACACTAAGGGGACACCTGACTGCCTCCTACACTAAGGGGACACCTAACCCTCCTACACTAAGGGGACACCTGACTGTCTCCTACACTAAGGGGACACCTGACTGTCTCCTACACTAAGGGGACACCTGACTGTCTCCTACACTAAGGGGACACCTGACTACCTCCTACACTAAGGGGACACCTAACCCTCCTACACTAAGGGGACACCTAACCCTCCTACACTAAGGGGACACCTGACTGTCTCCTACAGTAAGGGGACACCTGACTGCCTCCTACACTAAGGGGACACCTGACTGTCTCCTACACTAAGGGGACACCTGACTGTCTCCTACCTTAAGGGGACACCTGCCTGTCTCCTACACTAAGGGGACACCTGCCTGTCTCCTACCTTAAGGGGACACCTGACTGTCTCCTACTTTAAGGGGACACCTGACTGTCTCCTACCTTAAGGGGACACCTGACTGTCTCCTACCTTAAGGGGACACCTGACTGTCTCCTACCTTAAGGGGACACCTGACTGTCTCCTACAGTAAGGGGACACCTGACTGTCTCCTACCTTAAGGGGACACCTGACTGTCTCCTACACTAAGGGGACACCTGACTGCCTCCTACACTAAGGGGACACCTGACTGTCTCCTACCTTAAGGGGACACCTGACTACCTCCTACACTAAGGGGACACCTGACTGTCTCCTAATTTAAGGGGACACCTGACTGTCTCCTACCTTAAGGGGACACCTGACTGTCTCCTACCTTAAGGGGACACCTGACTGTCTCCTACCTTAAGGGGACACCTGACTGTCTCCTACACTAAGGGGACACCTGACTACCTCCTACACTAAGGGGACACCTGACTGTCTCCTACACTAAGGGGACACCTGACTGTCTCCTACACTAAGGGGACACCTGACTGTCTCCTACACTAAGGGGACACCTGACTGTCTCCTACACTAAGGGGACACCTGACTGTCTCCTACACTAAGGGGACACCTGACTGTCTCCTACACTAAGGGGACACCTGACTGTCTCCTACACTAAGGAGACACCTGACTACCTCCTACACTAAGGGGACACCTAACCCTCCTACACTAAGGGGACACCTGACTGTCTCCTACACTAAGGGGACACCTGACTGTCTCTTACACTAAGGGGACACCTGACTGTCTCCTACACTAAGGGGACACCTGACTGTCTCCTACACTAAGGGGACACCTGACTGCCTCCTACACTAAGGGGACACCTGACTGTCTCCTACCTTAAGGGGACACCTGCCTGTCTCCTACACTAAGGGGACACCTGCCTGTCTCCTACCTTAAGGGGACACCTGACTGTCTCCTACCTTAAGGGGACACCTGCCTGTCTCCTACCTTAAGGGGACACCTGCCTGTCTCCTACCTTAAGGGGACACCTGACTGTCTCCTACCTTAAGGGGACACCTGACTGTCTCCTACCTTAAGGGGACACCTGACTGTCTCCTACAGTAAGGGGACACCTGACTGTCTCCTACCTTAAGGGGACACCTGACTGTCTCCTACACTAAGGGGACACCTGACTGCCTCCTACACTAAGGGGACACCTGACTGTCTCCTACCTTAAGGGGACACCTGACTACCTCCTACACTAAGGGGACACCTGACTGTCTCCTAATTTAAGGGGACACCTGACTGTCTCCTACTTTAAGGGGACACCTGACTGTCTCCTACCTTAAGGGGACACCTGACTGTCTCCTACACTAAGGGGACACCTGACTGTCTCCTACCTTAAGGGGACACCTGACTGCCTCCTACACTAAGGGGACACCTGACTGCCTCCTACACTAAGGGGACACCTGACTGTCTCCTACCTTAAGGGGACACCTGACTGTCTCCTACACTAAGGGGACACCTGACTGTCTCCTACCTTAAGGGGACACCTGACTGTCTCCTACACTAAGGGGACACCTGACTGTCTCCTACACTAAGGGGACACCTGACTGTCTCCTACCTTAAGGGGACACCTGACTGTCTCCAACCTTAAGGGGACACCTGACTACCTCCTACACTAAGGGGACACCTAACCCTCCTACACTAAGGGGACACCTGACTGTCTCCTACCTTAAGGGGACACCTGACTACCTCCTACACTAAGGGGACACCTGACTGTCTCCTACCTTAAGGGGACACCTGACTACCTCCTACACTAAGGGGACACCTGACTGTCTCCTACTTTAAGGGGACACCTGACTGTCTCCTACTTTAAGGGGACACCTGACTGTCTCCTACTTTAAGGGGACACCTGACTGTCTCCTACTTTAAGGGGACACCTGACTGTCTCCTACCTTAAGGGGACACCTGACTGTCTCCTACCTTAAGGGGACACCTGACTGTCTCTTACCTTAAGGGGACACCTGACCCTCCTACACTGTCTGAGTCTTAGTAATAAACTGCAGCTTGTGTATTGTCCTCTTATGAGAGACTAAATGTGCTCATGTCATGTTCACATCATTCACTGCATTGGATTCATCTCACTGAGACTCTTCTTCTCCTCTCAGGGACGGAGGACAGTCTGTTGTGCCAAGCTTTGTTCCCGCACCTGAACTCCTCCTGGGAGTTCTGGTGGACGGTTGATGGGAAGACGCTGGACAAACTGGGCGACCAGCACCGCTTCTCCAAAACAGACAGGTGGAAGCGGATAATGAAATATGTTCTCTGAATATGAAGTCTTGGTACATAAACGTCAGCAGAGTCAAACATAGTGTTTGTTTGCAGACAGGTGAGGAACGAATTCGGGGACCGGGTGGAGGAGAGCGTGCTGCTGATCCAGGACTTCCGGTCTGAAGACCTGAACCGGGAGTTCAACTGCTCCGTGAGGAACGACCGGGGGTTCGAAACCCGCAGAGCTCAGCTGGAGGAGGAGGGTGAGCGAGTTTTGACCCTCCCATATTTTTGTTTATCTTTGTGATGAACGGTTCTACTTTGACATCTTTTTGATCAACGAAACTCTTCCTGCAGGAGTTTCCCTTTAAAAGCTGACCAGGAAGGACGAGTGATAAGAAGCTGCTGTAGAGCTTTTATTGTGAAGTTTCAGCAGGAAGTGTTGCGTTTCCATCCATATGTTCAAATGCACATTTTGAATTGTGGAAACTGGTCATGCAAAAAAACTGTTTCTTTATATATACTGATATTCACCCAACACTCCTGGGTGGAAACAAGACCACTCATTTGTAACATGTGCTTTTCTTAAAGGGACAGGTCAGACTATTATATAACTATTTTAATAATAAATGAACAGATGCAAGTTAAAAACGCTGTTTTTGCTGTTCTTGACTACAGAAACAAATCGTATTATAAATGTTAATTTTATTAACTTTAAACTTTCATTAACTTTGAACTTTCATTAACTTTAAACTTTCAGTAACTTTAAACTTTTAGTAATTTTAAACTTTTAGTAACTTTAAACTTTCAGTAATTTTAAATTTTTAGTCATTTTAAACTTTTAGTAACTTTAAATGTTATTTTAAACTTAATTTTAACCTTTATGACAGTAAACTGTTTCTAAAGGAATCCACTACGACGAAACGGAAGGCGGAGCTAAAGATCAGAGAACTCAAGTTATTTCTGTAACTACCAACAACAACATAAAGCGATTATAGCTGTTATTTACATAATGTGTGTGTTCTTATTTCCATGAATCTGAACTCTAAATCATCAATAAGAGGAAACATTGACGTTAAACTTTGGGTGCGCTTGTTTCGCGTCAGGCTCGCTGCCGTCTGTGGAGTTGGGATGTGGTCTCGGCGTGACCCTGGTCCTCATGCTGCTCCTCTTCGTGGTCTACCACGTCTTCTGGCTGGAGCTGCTGCTCCTCTACCGATCCTGGTTCGGCACCGACGAGCGGCACACAGGTGAGCGGCAGGTTGTTGGTTCCAACTCGTTTTATCTGGTTGGGTTCTGAACCATCGAGGTACAACTGATGGAGTAAGAACGCTGCAGCTCATGGCTCCTCCCCTCCAGCGTGTGGCTCCTCCCCTCCAGCTTGTGGCTCCTCCCCTCCAGCGCGTCGGGTTTATGTCCAGATAATGAAGTCTGTTTATCGACGATGAAGCTTTGCATCATAAACCATATTTATGATTAAACCAGATTCATGATTAAACCATATTTATGATTAAACCATATTTATGATTAAACCATATTTATGATTAAACCAGATTCATGATTAAACCATATTTATGATTAAATCATATTTATTATTAAACCATATTTATGATTAAACCATATTTATTATTAAACCATATTTATGATTAAACCATATTTACGATTAAACCATATTTATTATTAAACCATATTTATTATTAAACCAGATTTAATATTAAACCAGATTTATGATTAAACCAGATTTATTATTAAACCATATTTATGATTAAACCATATTTATTATTAAACCATATTTATGATTAAACCATATTTATTATTAAACCATATTTATGATTAAACCATATTTATTATTAAACCATATTTATTATTAAACCATATTTATGATTAAACCATATTTATTATTAAACCATATTTATGATTAAACCATCTGTGTGTGTGTGTGTGTGTGTGTGTGGCTCTCTCCCTCCCTCTCCCTCCCTCTCTCTCTCCCTCCCTCTCTCCCCCCCTCCCCCTCTCTCTCTCTCTAGATGATAAGCAGTACGATGTGTACATCTCATATGCGAGGAGCAGTGAGGAGGAACACTTCGTTCTCTTCACTCTTCGCAGCGTTCTGGAGAACGAGTTTGGGTTCTCCGTCTGCATCTTCGACCGGGACAGTCTGCCAGGAGGAAGTGAGTACACGGGTACATATATACACGTATATGTATGTGTATATATGTACACACAGGACACAGTGGTACTGCAGTACAATAAAGTCTTAGGGTACACCTACTAGTAGTATTTGTAACTGGTACTACTGCTGAGATTCCTGGTGCTGGTAATACTACCACACCTGATATTACTAGTACTACTACTAGTAATACTACTTCTACTACTACTTTATTGATGGACACAAATTGAAGTGAATGAGTTTTAGACACAAGATGAATGTGTACACAGTACACATAACATAACCTAGGGTTA
Organism: Cottus gobio; assembly: GCA_023566465.1. Taxonomy (NCBI): domain Eukaryota; kingdom Metazoa; phylum Chordata; class Actinopteri; order Perciformes; family Cottidae; genus Cottus; species Cottus gobio. Next base: position 28,338,164 of record CM042220.1, on the reverse strand, counting down.
TGTTATGTGTACACAGTACACATAACATAACCCAGGGTTATGTTTCACTAAATCTCTTCTAGTACTACTAACCAGTGGTGCCCCTCCCACCCCAAAGCTCCGCCCACCCCAAAGCTCCCTCCACCCCAAAGCTCCTCCCACCCCAAAGCTCCCCCCACCCCAAAGCTCCTCCCACCCTAAAGCTCCTCCCACCCCAAAGCTCCCCCCCACCCTAAAGCTCGCCCCACCCCAAAGCTCCCCCCACCCTAAAGCTCCCACCCCACCCTAACGCTCCCCCCACCCCAAAGCTCCCCCCACCCCACCCTAACGCTCCTCTCTCCTGCAGCCATCACAGATGAGACTCTGGGCTTCGTGGCTCGCAGCCGGCGCCTCCTGGTGGTGCTGAGCCCCGGCTACGCCTCCCAGGGGTCCCAGGCGCTGCTGGAGCTGCAGGCCGGCATAGACGGCATGGCACTGGGCGGGCACCTGCGGGTGATCCTGGTCCAGTACAAGCCGGTCCAGCGGCAGGGCTGGGTCCGGGAGCTGAGGAGGGCCCGCGTGGCCCTGGCGCTGGTCCGCTGGCAGGGGGACGAGTCCAAGGAACTCACGTCCCGCTTCTGGAAGCGACTCCGGGTGGAGCTTCCTGTGAGGAGGGTCGGCAGGGGGGAGGGGCTGAAGAAGGGGGAGGAGCTGGAGAAGGGGGAGGAGCTGGGCCTGATGAGGATGCTCAGTCAGAACAGCACCAACTCCCAAACGGGCCTCATCAGCGACACCAGCAAAGACCCGCAGAAGGTCCTCAACTCTGCAGTGTAGCCGCGATGAGGCGGGGCTGGAACCCATGTGGGCGGTTCAGGTTCTGGTTACACACGCTAACGTTAGCATGTTAGCGTAAATGGCCATTTTGTGTTTCCTCTCTGGAGGCTGTAGAGACGTGAAAGCTGGTCTTCACAGGAGGTCATGGGTTCTTCCTCCAGGGTTCATAGCAATCGGCTGCAGTAAACATGTTGACCTGTTGGTGGCGCTAGAACAAGGGTTCAGGACCTCGAGTATACATTTCACTCGCATCGTTTCTCACTTCAACAGTCAGACTTTTCTCTGAGCGCCATCTAGTGGCTCAGAGATGGAACTGCGGTTTAATACTCAGGCGTGTAACTTTTGTAAACATCTGTAAAGTGTTCATGTACTGCAAGGTTTTAAATATTAGTATTAAAATGTATTTACAGACTAAATCTTACTGAACTTGTATTTTAGTTTTACTTTGTTACTGATGCACTTTTGTTTTTTTCAGTAAATGTATAAGATCCAAATACAGAATAATATAAGTGTATAATTGTCCCTTTAAAAAAAAGAAGCTAAGCTATTCATCTTAAATTGGGAGAAAGCATCTGCACTTTGTCATATTTACAGTATTTCATCTGTTTTAATAAATGCACTGTCCATCTAATCGTTTGTCATCCTTCATTTTCACTTTGTTTTTTCATTTCACACCTTCCATTTACACAAATACACACACGCATGTTGTTCAGGTATTAATGCGCATACAGTTAAAAATATTATTTCTTTACAATTATTCTTTTCTCTCCAGAAGTCTAAAACTCAACAACTGTCATTCACATTCACGTTTAAAAATCTAAAAGTCATCCAGTGATGTTTATAGTCAAGCTAGCAGCTAGCGGCTAGCAGCTAGCCGGTGTTCTTCACCAGATGTTCGTTTACCAAACCAACACCGAGGTCTTTCCTCTGGGGAACCCAAACTGGTTTGTCCAACATTCACCAGTTCAGAGCTTCTTTAGCTGCAGCAGTGAAACCAGTCCATGAAGTGGTTTCATCCGTTTAGCCACACGGTAGATTGGAGGCTTCGTTTGGGGCGTCATCCTTTCAGGTACTTGGAGCTGTGAAAATGATGAAGATGACGACGATGAATATTTTCTTCATGCCTCACAAAGATAAATAGAGTTCCAGCTCCATAAACCAGTTTGTGACAACAACCAGTTAGAGAACCTGGGATTGGTTGTTCCTTGTCACATGACAGTCTTTTTATCTCGGGACCCTTTGAGATCGTTTACATCGATGACAACACAGTAGTAGTTGTAGTAGTGGTACTTTGTTGACAGGATGTTTAATCTCCCAGCTGTTCCTGACTTCCTGTTTGTCCTCCCAGCTGTTCCTGACTTCCTGTTTGTCCTCCAGCTGTTCCTGACTTCCTGTTTGTCCTCTGAGCTGTTCCTGACTTCCTATTTGTCCTCCAGCTGTTCCTGACTTCCTGTTTGTCCTCCAGCTGTTCCTGACTTCCTGTTTGTCCTCCAGCTGTTCCTGACTTCCTGTTTGTCCTCCAGCTGTTCCTGACTTCCTGTCTGTCCCCCTCAGACCTATCAGAAGCTGTGCTGCTCTCCATGCAGCGAAGCCGCCGCCTCCTCCTCGTCCTTAGCCCCGCCTTCCTGGCAGAGAAGACCTTCAGCCTGCTGGAGTGTCGTCTGGGTCTGTACCTCCACCGAGCCCACCAGGCCGCCGTCGTGGCCGTGGTTTACCGCTCCGTCAGCAAGCTGGCCTGCGTGGAGGCGGTCCAGTTACGGCAGGCCGGCGCCGCCACCGTGACGTGGCGAGGGACTCGATCCGAACCGCGACGGTCGCGTTTCTGGCTGAGGCTGAGGCTGGCGCTGCCCGTCCGGCCGCTCGCCATGGGTCGGAGGATGATCGACAGCACCTCGTCTCACTCGGACCTAGCCGCCTTGGCGCTGCAGAGAGTCCAACGGAACCAGAACCAGAATGACAGAACCAATCAGAGCCGCAGAAACCGGCGGGCCCCGCCCAGAGGGAGGGGCAGAGCGAAAAGCAGGGAGGGGTGGTCCCAGAAAGGCACTGGCTGCTCGGGGTGCGCTGGGTTTATTGGTGAGGTGCAGCACAGGGGGGCGGGGCTAACAGTAGAGACAGAGATGCAGCAGGTGTCACGTGACAGGACTGAGATTCGGTCGGACCCAATCCCTGAAACGAAGCCCGCTACAACGCCAGACTCCACCCATGACCCGGGATCAACCCCTGATCAACCCTGACCCCACCCCCTCGCCACCAGATGATTGGCTCCAGAACTTCTGAGTGACGTCAGCAGGAAAAGGGGGAGGGGCTTGTTGTTAAAAACCTTTAACAACTTTTACTCAAGTAGAATTTCTCTGGCAGTACTTTTACCTGGAACAGTATTTATTTTCACAGCTGTGTGAAAACGGAGACTAAAGTGTGACCGTTAATTCTATGAATAATTGATATGAATCAACATCGTTTCATGATATAAACAATGAACTGACCAAATATAATTTCCTTTGTCAAAACCATTTTGTTTTTATTTGTTGGAAAAAATGAAATGGCGACTTGGTGTCTGTTCTGTCCTGAGACGGGTAATGTTCACTTTGATAAATAAGAATAGCATTTAATAAAGTTTCTCTCATGGATCTTTTTTTTCTAATAGAAAACTACCACACTATATAATTATTTTAATTAATTAATTTACTTTGTCATTATTATTAATGCTATTTTACTTTCTATATCTACTTAGATGTTTTATTATTATTATGAATATAATGAACATTATTATTATCATTGTTTTACTTTGTATGTATAGCGATGTTTCGATAAAAAAAAAAAAATTCTTTTGAAAATAAACTGGAACTGGTCCTATCGTTCTGTGTGGCCTCTGACGTCATCAACCCAAACTGTCGGTATCTCTTGAAAAGTCATAGTATCAAAAAAGTAAAAAAACATTGTCAAGAAAAGTATGAAAAAAGTCATAGTATGTCAAAAAGTTATAGTATATAAAAAAGTCATAGTATGTCAAAAAGTCATAGTATATCAAAAAGTCATAGTATGTCAAAACATTTCCTAATATATAAAAAAATGTCATAATCAAAAAAGTAAAAAAAGCATTGTCAAGAAAAGTATGAAAAAAGTAAAAACAAATGTCAAGAAAAGTATGAAAAAAGTCATAGTATGTCAAAAGGTCATAGTATGTGAAAAAATCATAGTATGTCAAAAAGAAAAACATACCATTTGTCAAAAAAGTATGAAAAAAGTCATAGTATGTCAAAAAGTCATTGTATGTCAAAAAGTCATTGTATGTCAAAAATGAAAAAAAATATAATTTGTCAAAAAAGTATGAAAAAAGTCATGTATGTCAAAAATGTCATAGTATCAAAAAAGTAAAAAAAAACATTGTCAGGAAAAGAATGAAAAAAGTCATATTCTGTCAAAAAAGTTTGAAAAAAGTCATAGTATGTTAAAAAGTCATAGT